>JABFFF010000373.1:0-18167 GCA_013623665.1 Fusarium sublunatum | reverse complement strand
ATCCTCTTCCTATCTTATAGTCCCCTAGCTTATAGTAAGTTTAATCTTATTTTATAATTAGTAATACATTAATAATATATTAAAAATCTAACTTATTAACTCCCCTATTAAAGTAGATATAATAAAGGCGAATACAGTATTATATATGCCACTCCTAAGACTCATAATAGGGGTCAATATCCCAAGAAAGATATTAGCTAAGACCTAGATAATCTATTAATAATACGTTAATGCGACTAGACTTCTTACTTATCAGCCAAACAAGTAAAATCCTGATCAATTATAATACCCTAGATGCCTTCAGAATAGATATACTGCCATTTAACCGTAATCCCAAGCTGTTACTATAAGTATATAAATACTAGCTGGAATATAAGATAATATACAGCTATATCTTTCCCTTATATAATAACCCGAAGTATAGGAATTACTAAATAATATATTAATAATATATAGTTAATATATAATATAATATTAACCTATTTAGCCGCGCCGATTAAAATATACCTAAATAACCTCATAAAGGTCTAGTTTAGCTAAATGCTTAAAATTTATATTAAGCTAAAATGTCTTAAAGTCTAGGTTTTAAAAAAGTTTTACCTATTTATAGTAAAAGAGAATAATTAGAAAATTCTTTCTATTATTATACTAGATTTAAATATATTAAGCTATTATATTAATATATTAATAATATATTAATAATATATTATAAACTTACTATATCTAAGTTATTCTGGTAATATATTAAATACTTATACTAGGCTCTAAGAATTAATATACTAAATGGAAAATAAATTGCTTAATAGCGCTATAAAAGATATTAAAGTCTTCCCTTATTTACCAGACTAAGATAGAGGTCTATAAGTATATTTATATTATTCTATACTAATAAGTCCCAGATTATATCTAATTTAAGCCAGAATTCTATAATATATTAATAATCTATTAATAATCTATTAATTATAATTACTTACTGAGGCTTTATAATAACTATATTAGCTCCTCTAGGGTATTTAACAGCTAATAGAGGATATCCTTTAGAGGGTTTAAAGGTGGTGGCGGTGGGTGGTTATATATACCATAAGAGGTAATTAATATAAAGGGTGAAATAGCTCTTTTTGGTAGATATACTTAAAAAATAACAGAGCAGTTAAGTCTAACAATCTGACCTTAACCTCGGCTAGTATATATAAGGTCTATTAATACATTAGTAATACATTAATAATTTAGAAGGTTAAATAGATATACCACAGTGTTTTTTTACCCGAGTTATTCTATCAATAAGATAGCAGCTTTCCTGCCTTAATTCAGCAATTGGTTGATTTAAGCCACTTAAAGAAGCTAAAATTGCTGAAATTGCTTATATAAAGTGGTAAGGAATAATAGTAAAATAGTGGTTATTTTAGTATTAATAGTTTAAACACTTAATAGTATATTAATAGGTCCTATTAATATGCTATAATGTATTATTAATATATTAATAGCAGATATTTACACTTAATATACTTAAGTCTCTATTTATTAAATTATTAGGTAGCAATTAATTTAATGGCTAGCCCAGTGGCAAGCTCTCCTATTAGTATAGTCAGCCTAAATTATATTAATCCACCTAAAACTTATAAGTAATATATTAATAATATATTAACCTTACTTATACAGTTATATCTCAGTTAAGATTTTAAGCTGTTACTTCTAGCTTTATTTGACTATATAGAGTATAATAGTCTTCAGTTACCTCAGTATGGCTAGTCTATAAAGCTGGTAAGAGAAATTGGCACACTTTAATACCAGAGCACTAATATTTATAATAGGAAACGGGCTCTAACTGTAGGAAGGCTGAGGAGGAAGCTTTAGGCCCAGTGAGCTTTAATATACAGTATTAAATCTATAATATATTAATAATAAATTATTAATATATTATCTATTTACTTATATTTTTAATATAACTGTTCTTTATTTTACTGCTTAAGCCTTCTAAAGGAATTATATAAGCTATCCCATTTAGAGAAGTTTTCGGCCAGTTAGGAATAGTAGGTATATAAATAATAGATTCCATAAGATATATATCTTCTTTAATACTAAGATGCCTTAATCGGATTAGATTAGAAGAGATTAAGATAGGAGTAATATTATCTTTAAAAGGATTAAATATCTATAATATAATTAGCTATTAAGGTATTAATAATATATATTAATACCTTACCTCTTCTATCTTAATATCTTCTTACTCTTATTCTTAACTTCAGCTAATAGCTAGGCCATACTGTATAGAGAAATAGCTATTAATAGGGTGCTAGGGATCATCCCATAAGAGAGGCTCGACCTCTCGACTTGATATAATAGTTTGGTCCATATTAATGCATTAATAATACATTTAATACTTAAAAAATGGAATTTAATATTATAAAGATAATAGCTAGGAAAGACGTTTAAAAGCTGATCTGATACCTGCTCCACTTTTAAACTCTTAATTAGCCAATTAAAGCTCTTTGGGCATATGACAGATAACCTGCCTGATGACCCACTTAACTTGGCGCTAGTAAGGGCATGTGGCAGGTCTTGGCGGCAACCTTGGGTCGGATTCTCAATACGCACCCCAGATACCTGCTTTGCTAGCTATACAAAGCAGCTCATTAGCTTGATCAAGCGACTTTCTAGCCCAAAGAGGTTATCTTGCTCTCTAATTGAGACTAAAACTCTCAGAGGACGACTGATAAGAACGGCTAGTCAGCGGGCGGTGACTTGAGGGGGACTTGAACTTTTAGCCTCCCGTTATAGCGTGTTAGGAAGATATTAATTTCGGCCCTCGCGGATGGAACGAGCATGTATATGATAACTACTTTTGAGATTACTGGTGGTCACATGGATACACATAGCAGCTTACTTCTAACGGATTATACAATTAGTAATCGATTAAACTACCTCTAATGCTGAAAGTCTTGGAACTTTAGGCGACAACTCTTTTTCTGAAACTCTTTTTCTAATACCCCGCAACGACAGAGAGTTAATTGAGGCCATGCTGTTGAAGCTCATTGTAATGCAGCTGCCGAACCTTATCATACTGAGAAATAAAGGATTTGGCCTAAGCTATGAACTTTTACTGTTGATATCTTGGCTGCTTTTTTAACCTTAGTACTTTCAAATATTCACATGATGAATGTTTAGCTTAATCGTGAGGCAACAGATCGCCATTCAATAGTGGAGGGGACTCGGATGACCCGGAAACTAGACACATAAAGGCTCCCTTCTTGAGACCGTTAGCGACTAGTCTTTCTGTCAAGCTATGGATCTGTACGCTTAATCCGGATTAGTTCTACTATTGTAGGTTTTTAGCGTTGGCAAAGATGTTTTAGCCCCATTTCTGTAGACGCCTTAACCATGTCAGAGTCAGATGAAACAGGACGCGATCTGTTTCCTGTCTTAGGCCTAGACCTGGCGCCTCGTTGAAAAGGCCACTTTGGTCTCTGTTGTACAGTACGTTTATACATCTTCTGGTGGCCCAAAAAGGCTCCAAATTGACACTCTTGTGACCCAATAAACTAACGTATACCTTTCATCGATAGCCGCGACGAGCTCGATTAAACCATGTCAATTTAACTCGCAACATCTCTGTTTAAAGGCTGAGGTTATAATTGGCCGGCCAGGTTCTTCTCATACACGCTTCTCCCCCCAGTCTTTTCTAAGTTAGCGTCGCGACTTCCAGTTCCTAGCTCTTACGATACGAGCCTTCATCAGCTGCCGCGTTCGGGAAATCTAACTGACGGGCGTAGAATCTCGTAGCGGAGAAGGATGGAAAGGAAGAAATTCACTTTATGTAATTACTTGGAGGCATGTGAAGCGGCGCGGAACGAGATGGCTTCAGGGTGTCAAGTCAAAGCCACCTCCAGTCTGCAGCTTTACCTGGCCTCTTTCTTCCGACTCTCCCGCCTCCAACGCTGAATTAAACTGGTACGAACCTTGTGGACTACACGCTAGCCTCTCAGCGCTCAGGGTCAAGTGAAAATCTGAGGTTCTGGCTCAGGGTTAAAGTACCGGCTAAGCATTCGGTATCTATCCCTTGTCTAACCCTCTCAAACGCCCTCCAGTCCTACTAAATCCGTCATCGATCTCGGTTTTGTTTTTGCAGTCGTTCTTCATCGCCTGCTCAGTCGCCTTGGCTCCACCAGTCCACTGCTAGTCGCGTGGCGCAGGTCTAGTCCGTTGTTGTAAGTATACCCCCCCTTCTCATCGCCATTGTTAAGAATGCTCGAGTGTGGTTGAAAGTGGAGAAATCGCCAGCTCCGAACATTAGGGGGGCCGCCCGAGTCTATCGCCTTTTGAACCCTGCCCGCCAAACCCCCCTGTATGTAGTATGCCCACGCGAGCTCGGTAGAGGGAGAGGACCGAGATAACCCCTACTAGAGATGGACGAGTCAGCGTATAACGTGGAGGTGTTGAGCATCTGTCGAGTATTCAAGTTTAACATGAGCGCGCCTTGACGTAAAACATGGCTGACTGAGGACACCGTGAACATGCTTCAGTTGGGCAAGAGAAGTCATCTGGTGCTTTTACTAGTCCAACTGGTTTCACATTAAATTCAACATACAGACCATTTATAGATAATGATGGATATCATTAATATAGGCCTATAGTATTCAAATCTGACGCTACAGGTATCGCTTTTGAAACGTATTACTCGGTTTTTCTCTTCCGTGTCGATGACTCCAGCCTTCAAGGGCAGGGGCAAGGGCAAGGGCTGGTTGTTTTCACTTGATGCTGGCAGCAAGGTCTTCTTTTGTTGTGGTTGGACCCCAGTTAAGAATCGAAGTGCCGGTTTCGGCAACAGGGTACTAGGCAGGTCGCACTGACCGGCTTTTCGAGAACTTAAAGTTCAGGTGAGGCATTAGGTGAGGTTACCCAAGTTCTCGGTAAGTGCCCTCCGACTCTATATTGGCAGGGGTGTTGAGGCGACTATGCCATCGTACCGCCATTCACCTGGGTGATGATGCTCCTCTCCCAGCTTTTACACATATGCTTGGGGCGCCGCAAATGCCATGACGGCTCCTATCTGGCCGAGGATAAAGCCGTCCATCGAAATCGCGACTCGGAATGCGGCAGCCGATTCCTGAATGTCTTGTGACCTCCAGGCTCAGTAAGTGGCAGAAGACGCAGCCCCTATCCACTGCTTCATCTAGCCGTGCCGTAAGCTCTGTGAGGAGGCCTTTTCCCTCTTGCCGCTGCTTCTCCAACACTCCGCTACCCTTATTTGTGATCGTCCAGATATTACTACCGTCTAGCAGAGGCTGCAGTTGTCGACCCAGTTCTCTAAAAGCTCAGTCAGGTCTTGGAGCTGCCGCTCTTGCTGCCGAGCTTAGTCGTCCACTATTCGCCATAGTCGTCTTTGACGTTCCTCCTGCGTTTACTAGCTCACGAGACAGGCTGTCGTTCCATCCGCTCAAGCCACTTTTCCAGATCAAACTCCCCCTGTTCTAGATCCCGTGGGTTACCGACAAAGATAAAAACATGACCAAGATCCTCGGCAGGCTCCGTTCCATCGGTATACTGAACAAGGCATGGCTTGGCTTTGTAGCTGTTGGTCTCATATTCCACCAATCTCTTCCCACGGGCAACAGACTGTACATGATAGACAACACCACTGACTTCTGCACCCTGCGGACCGTCTTGCACAGCAGGATACTGACCCCAGAGCTTACGGAAGTAGCCCAAGATTTTTGCAGGTCGCAGTTCAGGCTTTTCTTCCAATCCAAGGACATCGGCTAGCATTCCTGGATCCATCAATGTTCCATACACGAAGTAAGGCCCTGTGGGCGGCTCAAAGAGGTCGACTGGGGCTGGCAGCTCCGGAGGTTAGTAGAATCAGTCTGCTGGCGCGCTTCTCACCTTTAATAAAAAGGGAGATTCTCTCGACTGTTTCTTGTGGAGAGCTGGCGGCAATGGAGGCGGCGGCGGTGGTGGATGAGGCGTATCGTCAGACATGTCATGCGCGTTACGCTTTAACTTTCAGCAACCGCGAACCGATAATATCATTGAACCAGTTCAAGCTGTTTATTTCATACACTTGGTTTATAAAGAGAGTTGCTGATGTTCGTGCAAGGCTGACAGTGAAGCGAGGAGATAACAAAGAATGGCTGTGGTTGGTACCACGGGCCACTGACCTCATTTGGCGCTTAATTACTCCCACTTGATACCGCCTTGAATAGCCCTGCCTGTTTTCCTACTCGACTACTTCCCCAGGATCTATCCTTCTATTCAACTACTATCTTAACGTACACGTAACTCCACTTTAATAATACCATCACCACTTGATAATACGCATATATCTTTGTCCCGGCCTGTTGACCTTGCTAGTTCCTCCAAATCCTTATCCTTCATACCCTCGCTACTCGCTGCTCGGATAATATCTTGCGTATCAGGGGAAATCACCTGCGAGACAGCCTGCCAAGCATTGCCTAAGAGAGAAGATACGGTGCGCCGTGAAAAAAGTATCATGGTGAGAGCAGTCACGATAAAGTGAGAAATTATGATGACCATAACCACGATAAACCCTCTCCAC
This sequence comes from Fusarium sublunatum, assembly GCA_013623665.1. Lineage (NCBI taxonomy): Eukaryota > Fungi > Ascomycota > Sordariomycetes > Hypocreales > Nectriaceae > Fusarium > Fusarium sublunatum. The sequence continues at coordinate 11,614 of JABFFF010000373.1, read as the reverse complement.
TGTTGCGGGATGAGCACGTCTTGGGCATGAATCGTTGTGACTTGATGAGTAGGGTCGAAGTTGGGTAGCCAGTCGTAGTATAGCATCTGGTAGAAGCGGAAGACGATAGCTTGTATGGCCTGCGCCGGGTCTTCAGTCAGGCGGAGGATGTTTTGGAACACGGCGCCATGCTCTGGATGGGTTGGCCAGATGATTTGAGTAAGGAACTTGTCATTCATGATCCTGCCTGCCATACTCCAGCTGCCCAGGGCAGAGAATTCAAGTAGTGTAGACCAAAGTAAAGAGTATGCAGTTTGGACCTTTCTTCCATCATCTGGATCCGCCCAAACGCGCGGGCCAGAGTGAACTTGTAGATCTAGTATCCCGCGTCCTCTGTGATTGTCTTGAGAGACTCCAACGCCCAGCTGCTCTAGAATGTTTGTGCCATTCTCTGTGGCAGCCAAGGTTGACCACTCAGCCAAGAATTCTGGTTCAGAGGCAACAGCTCGTCCCGTCATTGTGACATTGTATTTATGAGGTAGGTTCTGGCTGATGTAACAGACGGTGGCATTGAATGCCTCGTTCCCTTTAGCTGTATAAGCCATGGTCCAAGGCCCATGTTGACGAAATGACAAGTTGTATAACTCCTTCGGTAGGTCTGGTGGGGTTAACTCTCCAGTCTCAGGGTCGTTCGTAGGGACAGTCCCGTTCAAAACTGAGCCAGAGTTGACGAGCAGAACTGAGTTGAAGCCATAAGCCCAGCCAGAGAGGGGGTTCTCGGTACCATTCTTGATGGGCACAGGCTTCGCTACGCTGCTACACAATGAGATGGGTAGCAGAGGCAAATCTGGGACAATCCAATTATTGTGTATTCTGCAGGTGATCTGCCCAAGCTGACTCGCATCACTTCCAACGAAGTCAGTCTGGTTCTCGACGGTAGCAGTGGCATTGAGATACAAGCCCCCGACGGCAGAACCGTCGTTCAACTTGTAAAAGAGTCCAACATTTTCCAATGCTGGTGCAAAACAGGCAGTTCGCTGATTGATGACGACGGCAGGCCCAGCGTAGTATTCGAGGGTAGCCCTATCTTGAGGGTTGTCAAATGGAAGCATAGCCCGGTATACGTCGCCAGTGTCAACAGCATTCCTATTGCGAAGTTCAATTTCCATCTCGGTCATATGTGTCTCGGCAAATCGCCAATGAGCCATGGGTCTTGACTTCCAATATGAGATGCCATTGAAATGGAAGATCTCTGGCGTGTCAAAGCCAACAGCTTTGACATTTGTAGCCACTGGAGCTGAGATTTGGTCCTGGCCAAAGTCAAAGAGAAGGATGGTCGAAGTGAGTGTCGAAATCAGTGCAATAGCAAACGTAAATGCAAGGATGACAAAGTAAAGCAAGCCCGAGGAGCGGCCCGCAAGACAGTGTCTCCAAGCTGTAGGAAGAAGATCGGTTGGGCCGGCGCTGGAACCTGAAGCTCTCTGGATAGACAGCATGGCTGTATCAGAGACGCGACTCCCGGTAGTCTCTAGAATGACAGCCGCCATAGCAGCTGCTGAGAGGCCGATTTGGAAACCCATCGAGACTCGAATAGCGGCGGAACATATGGTGACAAGTCGCGTAGCCCATTCTCCGAAGACAATGTTATCCCAGAATTCGGTTTGATGCTGACGTCTCCTCGCCCTATCGGCACCCTGCCAAAGGAATATGAGTAGCGCCACGGAAAAGAGAATGACACCCGTGCCGACGGTGAGAATAACCATTCCAGGCAGACCAATTCTGTGCCACCATTGTCTATTCCGCTGTTGTCGTGGTGGGACGATGAAAGTTGTCTGGGAGCGCAACGGTCCTTCGTTGATGTCCAAGCTCAGCAATCCATTGCTTGTCTTGTTTTTGATAGCCTCTTGGCTGTCATGTCTGATCGAGGTGGCTGCAGGGTGACTTGTAGCGTGCTCTATGCCATGCTGGGGTGGTGTCAGCACCTCGGGATTGCCAACAGCTCGATATCCAGCCATGGGGTTTGTCGTGAACTCGCTCTGATGGGGGGAGTGATGAGTGAGAGAAAGCGCAGCTGAGCGAGGGCAGATGTTACATCTTTTTAACCTTGAAAGTCGCTTTGTTCGAGAGTCGAGTGACAAGGGTAGCGACTAGGTACACTTCACTGATAGTGGAAGCGTTTGATTGGTTTATCTCTACCACGACAGGGTTCCCAACTCATGACAGGGCATCTGATAAGCCAGTTCGCATTCAAGAGTGGAGGAGGCTCGGACTTGGAAACAACAAAGCAATGTCAACAGCCTTGTAATTTTACTAAATAAAGATTCCAATTCTATAGGGCTACACTCAGCACGAGGAAGTGTAATATGTGTTTTAATCCTCTAAGTCATGTACCCTTTCACTGAGACTAAAGATAAGCCCAAAACATTCTCTTGTAAATAATCTACATGATAATTATTGCCATAGCTCATCACACCAAGCATGTCGCCTCTCCTCCAAAGCAAATGATCTCAATCTAAATCCTTAGATACTTTGTTGACCCATTGAAATGTTGGGTCAAATCCGACGTGAATCCAACGGGGAGAGGTTCCCGTGATATCACGATACACGACCGCGCGCTTCGGGTTCCCTTCAAGTGTAAACTTCTGCGGCTTGGATATTCCTTTTCCACCTTTGCCAAATTTGGACGCAATCTCCCAAGTCCTAGAATCCACACTGATGCGTCTAAGCTTGCAGTGTTCTTCCCATGAGAACTTCCCCGTGTCGTTACCATTCTCACTGGACAGATAACCTTTGAGAACGCCTCTTAGTAGGGGCATACCTGGTTCCTCAGAGCGATGAATAGATGCCCAGCTAGGTGTGCAAGAGAAGGTGATGGACTCCAGGTTAGTACCTCGTGAAAGTGCTTTTCCAAGTGCATCCTGTTGCTGTGCGTCAGCATCTTCCAAATAGACGTGAGAAATCGAGCGTCCTTACAATGTCATCTTCTTCTGGGGCAATGTCGATTTCCTTCAAATTGGGTAGATTGTCGATGAGGCTTGCAACTGTGGCCGGCGACAAGTATGGTAGTTGACAACCACTGATGATTCCACTATATGATATTGCCAGCCTCTCTATATTCTCATGTTTGAGGATAGCCTGCAAGATGGTGTTTGGTAAGCCAGGATTATTGGCATCGTCGCGAGAATACTGGCCCTGATCCTCCAGGTCCAGACTCGTCAGTGTATTGAATGAGGACAAGAAAGCACACTGAGAGTCGGTGATGGATTGTTTCTCATTCGCGGAAAGATCGTAGTCACGGGTTGCCATGTCCATAGTCAGGCTTCGCAGTTTGATGTTTATGCCCGAGTCGCACGCTGCTGAAAACAAACCGCTAAGGTGTCGATAGAGAAGGTCTCTGTTGCTGCCCAAGTAACTCAATGTAAGGTCTCGCAACTCGGGGAAATCAATGGCCCTTGTTAGTGATCTAATGAGTTTCGCATCAAACGAAGCACCTCTGAGACTAAATGACTTGAGGGCGCTGAGATCGTGCCCTTGATGTGAGGCGCCACCCTCCGCACCTGTCCTCTTCTCCCAATCTTCCAGGAAGCTGGAGTAACGGCTCATGTGTATCTCGAGACTTCGAAGGGTAGATCTTGAGTTTAGCAGGAGAGCGTGGAGGCCATCGGTTTGACTGTAAGACCAGAGCAAATGCTTTAGATTCTTGATCTTAGTCAGTGCCTGATGTTTGTCGCTGTCAAAGTCGTCCGATAGTAGGGATAAAGCTTGCAAGTTTTCCAAGCCAGCAATGTTCTTTGCTATCGACCTGCGAATGTTAGTGCCTCGACTGACATGTTGATATAACGGGTGCACATGTGAGACTTACTCTGAGAGTACTCGCGTCTCAACGACCTCGAGATTCTTCATATTCTTAAACGCTTCTTCAACATAGCGGTAGACGATATAATCATGCTTCTTGCCTGGTTTAGCAACTCCAACAACGAGCTGACGAACATGCTCTGCACAGGCTGGTATCTTTTTGGGGTCGAGTTTACTTGAGTGTTGCTCTTGTTGGCCTCTGTACTTTCCCTCCTTCTTCAGCTGCTTCTTTTGCTCGATGGTCAGATGCGGCTCGATTGTGCGGATCAGCCTTGAGATGTGGGCGTGGAACATGGCGGCGACAGAGATGCGCTTGTAAAGCTGTGGAGCCACAAGTGAATAGTACTTCTTGCAAGTTCTGCCTAACCTGCTTAGAGTGGCTTTGGTTTGGATCTGTTTGTTGTTAGTACAGAAATGTCAGTCACCTATGCTTATCTTACATTATGAAGTATCATGTTGAATATTTCTGGAGGCAAGGTTGATAGTTTGTCGCTGTTTGAGTCATGATGAGTCAGAACCAGCCTCTGTCTTGTCTTCCCGGTCACAGGTTGAGCCGTGTTGTTTTTCTTGTTGCGTTTTGGTTCTGCGTCTGTGGCTAAAGCTTTACGCTTTTTGCTTTTCTCGGGTGGCTCGATCTTGACTGGTTCCTTAATCTCCAGACCCTGGAGTCTAGTACTCCTTCTTACCGACATCTTGTCTGTTGGTGAGTTTAATACGCAACAGCCATTGATATGGGCATGGAAAAAGATGAAGCCGTTAAGAAAAGGGAGGTAAGCACAATCTTACGCGACGCGGCTATGAATTTAAATAGACATGGACTAATTGCAGGCAGCAACGCGCTATTACGTAATTATCCGCTGATATTAATCCACCTGTAGCAGGCAACAACGTAGATGTAGCTTAAGCTGGTGATAAGGCAAGCAATTGTATGACATACAGTCAAAAAAGCGATTGCAGTACGTACTCGAGAAAAGCCCTGACTCAGTTTTCAGTCTATTCACCAATCTGCCTGTCATTTCTTATGCTTTTCAAAGAAGAGGACCCTCTTTGCACTAATTGCGTATCGGGATAAGTATGCTTGGTTTAGCAATCAATGCGGGCAACCATTCAATTGGGAGCCGCAGTGATGGCTAGGTAATGCTATCGCACTGAAACAACCGAAATATCTGTGGGGAAGCCGAGATATCTTGGCTTTCACACACTTGTGCGGATATTTCTCAACGATTCATCCAACGATGACTGACCTCCAGCCTCAGATCCTTCTACAACGTTTGGATGACTTTACCACAGCTACAGGAGAAAACAGGTTTAGTCTAGAGAACAATTCCCTTGTATTAAACGATTAGTAGCAGTAGTAGGGCTAGGGATCCGACTCAGAGTCATCATGTTCACTCATACCCAGTACTCTATCAATGATAGCACTATACATACGTTCCTAATACATCGTATTTATCTTGGATAAGATTTCCTAAACGCCGGTCTTCCGGAGATTCGCTCAGTGACATGACATTGATTGGATATTGTGTCTGCTCGTGCTTTGCTCGCATACGCTGGGTTGAGGCTTCTTCCTTTCGTTCAGTTACGAACCGTTGCAATGTTGTGAGATCGGCCGGATTCATCTCGCTCTGCAGAACCAGCGAGACCAGGTGGGTCAGGTAATAGTATTGACCTTGAGCACTGAGGCCCTTGGCTGCGAGGGTCAGAGTGCTGCGACTTTCTTCAAGAGCATCCTGGGATGTCGAACGCTTGACGTCGAGCTCCCTCAGTAACATATAGGCCAGAACGGAAAGATATTGGGTCATAATTCGATCTTGTATATCAAAGCCATGGCGGAGGTAAAACAGGAGCATGACACTTTCGAACCCGATGCGCGAATAAGATAGTGCACGGTTGATCCTCCTCATGGCCTGCGTTGCCAAAGGACTGGGCTTTTGCGAGACAAGAGGCTCGCATAAATTCATGATAAATATGTGGAATTGAAGACTATATTGTCAGATCTCGCAATTAATCAAAGGCAATCGATCAAAGGCCGAGATTGCCATAGCCACAAGCCGAGTAATTTGGGCCGGTAGCCTAATCGTATAGATATAGGAACAACTTATTGAAGTTGTAGATCGCCTGGGTATACAATCTTAGACGGCTGAAGGCAAAGTGGTAGATTTAAAAACCATTGCTGGTATTGGTCTAGAAACTCCAAGAGCATTGTGGGCGAAGGCGAGCCTCCTTCATTCTCGGGACGGAAACGACAAATGGATACCTGATTAGCAATCTGTATCATCTCACACCTGGCCTTGAACAGGTGCGGGAAATTCAACGAGCTCGGCGTATGTGAGCATGGATACCGAAATACAACCTCCCCATACCATTCTGGGTTCTTCTCTGGGTCTGGGAGCGGAGTTTGAGGTGGCTGGTTAAAGTGAGGCGGCTTGACATATGTGTAGTACTGGATACTGAGAAAAATTAGTTTGCGTTATTTAATCCTAGGGTGTGTTATGGTCAACCTTGTCCAGTAGTATAAAACCATGCTGTATACCCATATACGTGGCGCTTCCGCTTATCTTGATGTGTAGAAGTGGGATTTAGTATCCCGAGTTTCTCACCTAAAGCAATGGCCTGAGCACTGAATGTTAGGCCTATGCTATCCATTGAACACATGTTATACAGTGTTCAAAACCATGGCAGCTTGAAGAGTTGTAATATTAGGTGTCTCTTGCTGCTCAAGCTCCCAAAGTCTCCTGGCTTCAGCTATAAATTTATATCGAAGGCTGGAGGGATTCCAATATTCGAGGCGGTTTGACGGCTCTGAACAGCAGCTCCATTAAAAGTCAATGTTTAATTTCGAATGAGGAGATTCACCAGAGTGCCTCTGGTCTAGAGTGCCAGACTTACGCAAGCCTCGGCCAGCACAGCATTCACCAAAAGTGATGAGCAGAATTCGACAGAGCCGTTGAGCATGTCGTCGAGAAAATGATCCTTGTGGAAAAGAGTAACAGATTGGTGCTCATGCCGAAAGTAAAAACGAAGCATGCTCCTCATCAAGTCATCGTCACTCAATACGCTTGTCCACTCTGACGGTTTGATCAGACCTAGTCTCGGTTCTATTATATCGGCTGCAGCATATGGCTTCAGATACTGCGGCCTAAAACGATCTTGTAGCTCGAGTGTATCCGTTTGGTTTGGCGAATTCTCCATAAAGGTAGCGTCAAACATCAGTGACCGAAGGTACAAATTATCTGGCAATTGCAGCTTCTTGGGCATGCAGAAGTCAGAAGGGAAGCTATATCGAAACTTGGTTTCGGGAGTAAGGCGTAGCTGGAGGAGTAAATCTCCGGTGCGGAGATGGCTCAGAATGGTAGCAGGGTCATCTCCAGCCCTGATACGTGCTAGAATTGCCGTTGCGTCTTCCTCACCATGGTGTTGCATGGCAGTAAATAGCTCCTGGAGGTCGGAACCTGATGACTGGGCCTTGTGCACCTGTTGTTGAAGCTCATGGTGCTTCCTCTTAATAGCTGAACTCCGTGTCTCAAGGGGGTCGGCCAAGTAGATGCATTTGAGCTGGCGGCTCGTACATGAGGAACACGTGGGACGGAAGCCATCGCACTTGCAGAGCACATTGTCAGCTACAACTACTCCAAGCGGAGGGAAGTGAATGTTACCTTTACTTTACGATGACGGCAGGACTCACAGGCGGCACCGGTCAATGATCGTTTTTGTTTTGGAACACTCACTATTGGCAGCTACAGCGGCTCAGGTGGTTTGTCGCGAGGAATTAACCGTCGATAGCTGCCATGGCGAGGATCTTGGTCCATGATAATGTCGGATTTTACAGACTTTGGTGATGACGAAAGCGATTCTTGATGCCAACGTTGACGTTTCATCTCATCCGCAAATCAAAATGCCTCGGAGCTTTCTCCGGGCCAGTGTTGATCCGAGCTGCCCCACTTTGCCAGAAAGAGTCACCTAGGTACCTTACCCGATACATACCTAGGTACCTCACTAGTTCGCGACGCAGCAGAGGACTTTTAGTCTAGATGTTGTCAATGCGACAAGTTCATTTTCAGGGTGTGCCATCTGTAACCACGTCTCGAACATACTCCGCTCTCTACATTCAGAAGCTTCCTTAGAACTGTCTAGTAAAAGGCAATCACGGATAATTATTTGTTGGAGCACGCAGCATTATCACGCAGGGTTCTCAGACCACGACACAAACGGGCCCTGCGAATATTCACCGTTCCTTTGCGGAGTGGGACTAGAAGAGTGTCTTGAGCTGGCTTACCGATTGGGCATAATACTATGGGAGCGGATACCTGAGCTCACTTGCACAACGTCACGGTTCAGAAAGGCTATCTACATCGACCAGTTGGGCTCTGTCACTCACTCGCAGATATGTTTAAAGAGTATTTTTTCAAAGACGGTTGCCCTCCAACGTCGGAATTTGGCGATGCTCTTCGTGCTAGGGTGAGAGGACAAGGCTCTCGGCAAACACCAGCTGAACAACAGGCCTACAGAAACAAGCATCGCTCTGCCAAGACTCTCCACCAGTTCCTAGACCTGGAGACCATTCGGTTCTTCAAAAGAAAGTCTCACCCGATCCTCTGTCATATGGCAGACTGGAACCCAGAAGCTGTGCCCAACCAAGACGTTCCCATTGGGACCGTGTTATTCTTTCAGCGCTTGAGCCGGGTCAAGCGAGTTGCAGATCCGGATACAAACAAGCTGCGACTCGAAGATACGCCTCTGAGTCGCAAAGCTAGGGCATCTGGGGTAAATGAAGAAGCACTTGTTGGGACAGCAACCATGGCAGGTGCCCTTGGCCTTGGCAAAGGTGAAGAACCTGGCTTCTTGGATAATTCATCATCAAATCAATCCAAGCAAAGCGAGAAGAAAAAGAAGAAGAAAGAGGGACTCTCTGGTCACGATCTTCGGAATGTTTCCCAAGTGGATATTGCGAATGATGTATGTGGAGAGATTATGCCGATTTCTGGTTTCAACTTTCTGGGTGCTACCTGCTGGATGATGATAGCATGGACAATGATGGAAGAGCGCCTTCAGGAAACTAGAAATGTCTTATACCTGGATGCCTTTGAAACCTATGGGCCAGGGGAGAAGGATGGGAGGGTGGCTCTCGCCTATACGGCGCTTGAAGAGCCAAGTGACACATGCTTGAAGGTTATGGCTGAGGTGCTGGACCATGCACGATCGGGGTTTAAGGATCATATCTATTGGGAGGATTTGAATAAGCAATCGCTGGAAGATGTAGATGATCACGTTGGTCCTGATTTTGACGATGGCTGTATAGTTATGTAGGAATAAACAATGCAAGAATGAATTTACTATACACATAATAATATAATACGAGTGAACTATTCTCCTATTTGTATCGGTTTACGATGGGGTAAGACTTGAGCCTTCTTTGCAGCACCTTGGTAGACGGCAAGAAGATAAACTTGCCAGTTTATTACAGCCCCAAGGCTTATAATTTGCTGAAGTTTACAGCGATGGGCTTGATGCATACCTGAATTTCTAGGCTGGTGACCTGCCCATGCCACCCAATTTGGGTGAGGGCAACAGGAACAAGCCTCCATCTTTTCAACACCTAGCTATTATCAAGAAAGTTGAGGGCAAATGAAACCGAGTCCGCTTGGATAACAACAACGGCGATGCTCCTGGCTACGATGTTTTTAGTGGCAACTTTTCCATCCGCTTTCCGCGTCGCGAAGAGACTGACAAGAAATAGTGTACGGGAGATGTGTCGGTATGTACGGCCAACTCTTGTCTCTTGACAGGGATAGTTATTACGCGGATCATTCTTCAAGTCAGGGGGGGCTCACCTGCTCTATTGTGGCGGGACAGAATACGATTTACTTCCTTTTTAGGGACAATATCTCGCAAAGTCGATTTTTCAAGTAGGGCATGCATCAAGATCTGGACATTAGTGTATGTGCTTTCACCACAGTCGTAGTCTGAGAAATAAATGCTATTCAAAAACGTGGACCAAATTTATGCAATCCATCTTGAATCATAAAGCACCTGTTAAAACATTGACAAATTATTCTTGATAGATGTAAGAGATCTGCGATGAAAGCAACTAATCACTGCGCCGCTTTAAGCAATCCTCCAAATGTAATTCCGACGTCATCTAATCAACGACAGAGCGACAGGAGATAGAAGTTAGGGCTATATAGGACAGCAGGTGCACTATGAAACGTCAGCTCATGACGTCTTGGCAACGCTCAAACAAGGCAAAACTTACAATAACGGCCGAGTCGCCAACCCTGCAATTACTAGCTCTCTCTGTCGAGCCACAAACTTGCAAGCCGCTGCTAAGGGCCTGGCAGACTGAGGCAGGGCTCTAGTATCTTGTGAGTGAGTGCTGGCTGTTGAGGAAGCCACATTTACTTACGCAACGTTGAGTCCTATCCTGGCAGGCAATGGTAACAGGGGCAAAGACGGCCACAAGGGCAAAGATGTCGAAGAAACGCATGTTGAGATAGAAGATTGATGTGTTTATGTCAAGTAGTGTAGAGTATCGCTGGATGGATGTTGCCAGTTCTGGGAGCAGATAGGAGTTTATATAGTGATAGCTGTAGGAGCATTATCCACCACATTACTCAATGTTGCAAGGGTAGAGAGTGTTATTTCTCACGATACCCCATCGACCCTGCAAGGTGAAACCAAATATCTGTGAATTGAATGGCCTATGTACAATTAGAGTTTTAGAGTCCCCTCATCTGCGTTATTGGAATCCACATGGCGTGGCAGGCGGTGTGCACAAACAGATTGCGTCGGCAGTTACAGATGTCCCTTTCAAAAGTCCTTGCCTGCCAAGAACGCCAAGGAACGACCCCTGTAAACTTAAACAGGGTTCCACCACCTAATTTATATGTGACCGTACTATGAGCGATTTTCTCTGTGTTTCCCCTCTTTCTTCTTCCTTAAGCATATTAATAGATATTGTGACTTAGGCTCTGGTGGTGACTTTAAAAGCTCCCTTGGGGGCGGCGAAGACCACAGTTAAAATCCACGCCCTTATGGGCATCCCTTTACGTACGATTAACGATATCTATGTATAAGCAATCCGGCGAGGCTTTAAGCCTAATTAATGACCGTTATGCCTTCTTAACATATATCTTAAAGATGCTCTACGGTTAGGGCGGCCGTCTAAACAGACAGAAAAGAATAAAAACCTAGTTATTATATAGATTAATAGAAATCGCTATAGAAGGGAAAAAACTGCTGTTAATATTGCTGGTAAGCTTAGCTTATAAGGTATTAATATCTCTTAGACGACTATATAGAGGATCCTTAAGACTGTAGGATATAATAAGATAAAGCCGACGAGGAAGCCTAGACTGATAAAGAGGATAAGAAAGAAACGGCTTAATTGGTGCCTTACCTATCGAGATTAGACCCTTAAAGATTAAAAGGCTATTATCTGGTCTGACGAGACTTCTATAATCTTACTATATTGCCGCGGCGGCTATTATATCTAGAGGAAGCCTAAGGAATACTTCTCTTACAGCTATATTTATAAGAGATAGAAAGGAACCAATAAATTTATATTCTAAGGGGCCTTTTCTTATAATAAAAAGGAACCTTATTATTATTAGGCATTAAAAACTATAAAAGAGAAAGAGGTAGCTAATAAGGCTATTATAGCCTTAAATATAAAGCTTAAGCCGATTATATATAAGGAGTAGGAGCTCTTAATGGGTATATAAAGGCTAAGGCTATAAGCCCTACCGGGTAAAAAGCCAATATAGAAGTAGAAAAAGGAGAC
>JABFFF010000372.1:0-32273 GCA_013623665.1 Fusarium sublunatum | reverse complement strand
GATTACATGATTACATGATAGCTCCGGTTTAACACCTGGACTGCTGGTGTGTCAGAGCTTTCGCACAGCATTGTACGAACAGGTCTAGAGTAGCAACGTCATTCGTCCTCAGAGGCTAAACAAAGACACGCAGGGACTAAGAAACCAATCACTTTAACAATCAAGTAATCGATAGAAGGCCGGGATGAGGTCCAACGAACATGTATTAAGAATGGCTTAGTTTGCAGTGATACACTATATATACCTTGAAAGTAATGCTCTCCTTCAATAACCAGTGCCCTTGTAGCTCAGTGGTAGAGCGTTGCACTTGTAATGCAAAGGTCCATAGTTCAATCCTGTGCGGGGGCATTCTTTTTGCCCCTTTTGTCAATTCTCCGTTTGCAAGACGTGCAGCAGCATCTTGGTCCTCAATTGTTTGCGCCGCTTCTGTCCGTCCAGATGCCTCTATAGCTCAGTGGTACGAGCGTCGCACTTGTAATGCGAAGGTCCATAGTTCAATCCTGTGTGGAGGCATATGTTCTTTTTTTCCTTCTCTTCCTTCCAACAGGCTGTAGGGATGTCTATCCTGCTTGGTATGCTGTCAAATGTTGAAGAGTACATGCCGTTGCCACCCATTCGCAACATGATTACATCCATGTTAGGGGAATGGGGAGCAAAGGCTTCGGCACAATACGGACAATAGATGAGGTATGGAAGCATGAAACGTGGGTATCATTAAGTATTGAGGGTGCGCGAGCAAGTTCCTCGAATGAAGATAAAGATTGACCGACTCCAGGCCGATCATGTCCTCCGTCGTTTATTTGGCGGACCGCCTTTTGTCTTCTTCCCCTTGCTCTTAACTGCAGGTGTAGGCGCTTCCTCCTCCTCTTCGACCTCAACCTCAACCTCCTCCACCTCATCTGAACCGCCAATCGAGATCACATCGTCCTCGGCGCTTTCGCCCTCGCTCGTGCCATCGACAGTGGCTCCAAACGACGGTTTTCTTGACCGTGCATCCTCCGTGTCGCTACCGAATCCTTCGAACTCTGATTCATCGTCAGATCCGTCCGAGCCCTCCTCCGCGGCCTTCTCAATGGCAGCATCAGCTTCTTGTTGCAGCTGCGCCTCAGCAGAAGCATCTTCGTCTTCAACTGTCTCTTCTTGCTTTCGCTTGCGAGGCATCTCGCCAAGTCTACCTTCACGGTTGCCAACCTTGTCGGCTGCACCTTCAGTCTTTGGTGCAGGCGTAAACCAAGGAATCTTGCCACGCATAAAATCATTGAGAATCATCTTGGCCACACCGTCCAGATCAGGCTCACCTCCACGGAGAAGACGGCCAGCCTTTCGGGCCAAGAGCTCAAGAAATTCCGTCGAGTTTGTCCACCCCTTGAGCTCGTAGGTCTTCTCCATGTGGTGTTGCTTGACACGGTTCAGGAGAGGCTGGATGTACTGTTCTGGATGTTCAACCTTCTCCACACGCACCACTCCTCGCAAAACCAGATCGGTAGGGGAGTCAGTGCTTGAGGGAGGAACGATACCAGGGCAGTCAATCAGGTAGATGCGCTTCATCAAGCTGACATACTGCCAGACTTTGGTCTCTCCGGGAATAGGAGCGACATTGCAAACCTTCTTCTTCAGAAGTGTGTTGATAATAGAGGACTTTCCTGTGTTGGGGCCACCGATCAATCCAACAGAGATTTGTTTTCGGTCAGAGTGTAGTGATGAGAATTGACGAAGGAGTTGAATTAGCGAACCCTTTCCGAAGGAGTTGGTAATGCTCGCGTGGAATGCAAGAGTGGGATACTCTTTGGAGAGCGCTCGAACCCATCCAGCCTGTGTCGAGTTAGCCCTCGAACTTGACATATACAGCATGCGTGTATAAGAATAAATAATGTTTGTGTCATAACTAAGAAACCTGCAATCGATGCCCCGTAATTGGATAATGGCATAGGCAGGCTTCAACTCAATCGAACACTAGGCCTATCTCATGATGGTAACCAAAACGGCACACATCAGCCAGCAACATAACGTTGCTGACAGTCGAGATTGGCGTTTAATCTCCCAATGTTATAACAGACAGGTCCCATGGTACATAAAGGAACAAATCCTGACAAAGAACATTGGGGTATAGTAAAAGGAAAAGGGAGTAACAGAAGAAAAAGAGAAACTTACTGCTACACTGGTGGGAACCAGATCACACTTGTTCAAAACAAAGATCAAGTGCTTGTGAGGGGCCTCCTCCTTGAGGTACTTCTCAATGCTTAGACACCTTGTTCCGACAGGATCTCGGGCGTCAAGCACGTGAATAACCACATCCGAAGAGTCGATGACCTTGTAGAGTTCGTTCCAGATTCTCTTACTTTGACCCTTGTCAAAAACAGGCTCGATGGCCATGGTGAGTGGCTTGTCATCGTCACCGAGAGTCTCTGGGTCTCCGGAAGCACCACTTAGAAGCTTCTGCTGCTCCAGTCTTTCGCGGTAGGTATCCATACTCTTCTCGGTATCGCCGGCAAGGTCATCTAGTGAGCTGACACCAAGCTTGACTCTCTTCCTTTGCGCCTTGGGACCGAAGACCTCGGCGAAAGGTGATGTCTCAACAGTCATCTTGGCCTTGTGCTGCTTGATCCCATTCTCGGTGTCCTTTCCATCTCTGATAAGGCTCATGGGCAGCTTGTTGGACTTGAGAAGAACCTGGTAGGGGTCACTGGCCTTCTCTTCCATGGCGTCACGGAAAGCCTTGAGGGTATCTTGGGAGACGACTCGAGTGTTGGTAAACCACTTGCGGTTCGGCTCGATCCGGGCGTTGGGGATGTCTCTGGACTGGTATGAGGCAGCCTTTACGATCTTTCCCTCAGCGTTCCTCTGCGCCTTGCCCTCCTTGTACATGTTAAGGTGCTTGACCTTCTTCGCATCGCTGTCGCATTGCGGTCAGCCTCGAATGGCAGCGACAGCATTGAGAGCAGTGTACTTACCGATAGAAGTTCTCGCCCTTGGTTCGAACATTTCCAAGGCCATCGCCAGTTTTACCCTGGCGCTCACGCCGGGTGGCCTCCTTCTTTCCAGTACCCATGGCGAAAAAGTTGGTCGAGGATACTGGCGACGAGGTGGGCAAAGAGAGAAGAAGTTGGGTGGTCCAGAAATTTATTCCTCCAGAACTTTTTTTCTTAGCAGTAAAAAAAGAGCCCCACTAACTTCCTGCGGTGGTTGGCGGCGGGGCCACTTCCAGGGGTCATGCACCGGACCAAGATAATCCGGCGTCGATTTGATCCGACGTCGAATTTCTCAGTCTGGCTCTCTTTGCAGAATCGGCCTTGACGACGGGTTACGACGTCAATCGCGATCCCAGGACGAGCCTTTACAACGCTTGATACAGCGCCGGCTCTTCTCATAATGTCAATAAACCTCACAACTTCATGCCCGAGGGCCGCTGCTCGTCAGCTCTTCGCGGCCTCGAGAGCCTTTTCGACATCGGCTGCTGCTCTCCAGCAAGTCCCTCCCGAGTCTCCCTCTTATATCCGCCTCCCCACACCACCTCAGTCTGAGGAGAAGAAGCTTCCCCGTGTTAGGGGTCACCTTCCTATCCCCCGTGAGATCTTTCCCCGTATCGAGGGCGACCGTAAGGTTCAAGCCGACTACATCAGGCAGACTGCTCCTAAGCCAGCCAATGCACGACCACCCAAGAACAAGACCCAGGAATGGAAGCAAAAAATGGCCAACTCTCGTCGTCAGAACCTGGAGGTGGGTTTGAAAGAGCTCTGGGTGCGAAGGAACCGCCGTGATGCTATTCAGAACGAGCGTGTGAGCCGCAAGTTCAACGAAAACCACCAAGCTGTCAAGGCTCCTGAGCGAGAAGACGACCGCCTCACCCGCAGCACTGTGCTCGCCTCTGTGCTGGACACCAAGACATACCCTGACCCTCAACGCCTTATTCTAGCCGGCAAAGCCCGACAAAAAACCAAGCTCATTCAAGAATCCAAGCGTGAGGCCCGTCGCGACGCGCTAATGGAGCTTTATATCAACGCTTCCAATTTCATCGTCTCCGAGAACGAGTTGAAGGAAGAAATCGACAACGTCTTTGCCGAGGACTTCTTCAAGAAGCAGGGACATACACATGGCCTCTACGGCAGCGCAGAAAACACCTGGGATATCTGGGGCAAGCCGACATCCATCTCCAGTATGTTGGAGACTACGACAGGAACATCCACCAAGATCATGGACTTTTACGAGTCCGAGTATGACCGCTCCGTCAAGCGACAGAAGAGAATTGCTGAGGAGTTTACTGGTGGAAAGATGGAGTAAAGTCTGCCTGCTGACTTGTAAAACATTATGTTCCTCATGTATTACTGTAACTATGACAAATATCACATCTTCAAGCGACCACTTAAACTTATGGATTAGCAAGAGTGTTTATGGGGAAACTTGTATGTTTCTATGTATCTCAATTACTTGTAGTGAAAATCCGACAAAACAACACCCCATTTAAAGAAAAGTAAGGATTCTGCCCATACCCAAACGCCGAGAATGGTTTGCAAAAATTTGAGAATATGATACCCATGCATAACATCACTATGAGCAGCGATGCCCAGCCCACTACCAACAAGTTCTAATATTGTTCAGACAGCTCGATACTACTCTATGATGGTCTATCGCCTCTCGACAAGCAAGATGTGCATAGCGGCATATGACAAGACGATAAAGACCGCGGCAAAAATACCCAAGTTCCTGATGTCGGCCCACATGGCGTTGTTGTTGAAGCCGAACGAGCTCAGGATGGCCGCACCTGGAACAGTGATATCGAGACCGTACTTGCTGTCGACAAGGGTAAGCTGAAGCACCTCATTGACAATAAGCGACTCGAATCCATAATGGAAGATTGACAGCGTCTGAAGCCAAAGCGCGCCCTTGGGAGTGGCATCGTGGTTGAGGAGGAAACCGGCAAAAAGGAGACTGAACAACATGACCAAACTGCCGATCAGATTGGCGACACCGCCGTCCTTGCACACAATTCCGATGAACAGACACACGGCAGCGGCGGCCATGTTGAACAGCACAAGTACTAAGATGAAGTTGAAGAAATGTGTTGAATCAGGCACCAGTCCAGTCATCGGGTAGATGATGGAGCCCATTAGGATCGGAGGGACAATTCTCAGAGGGATGATGTCGAAAAGTACCTTGGCCGCAAAGTAGGTAGCTGGCGCATAGTAACCGTTTGCCCGTTCGCGGACGAAAAGAAGACGTTCGGTAGCGAAAACATTGAGACTTGTAAGGGTGCTGAAGCCGAATAGCGCGAGCAAGAAGAAGAAAAGACCAAGTCGGTTCTGGAAGCCAGGAATGTCATCGGTAAGGCCATAGAAGAGATAGCCCGAGAAAACAGCAAGTACGATAGCAATGGCGAAGTGAGTGAGCATCAGCATGGGGTTGCGGTACAGGTTCTTCCATGTTCTCTGGGACAGAATGATGAACTGTCGCAGGTAGCCAACACGAGCATATCCCTTTCCAACAGCACTGACGTAGACATTTGGCCCCTCTGCAGTGTAACCGTTTGAATTGGGGCCATTGGCGTTCTCTGCCGTCTGTATCGCTTGCTGGATCTCATCGTGGGTCGAGCGGGCGATCTGAGAATGAATAAAGGACCGTGTCATGATGTCCAAGTCAGTTCCAGTGGCCGCCGCTGGGGGGAGGTCATGGGGATCTTCGAGAAGAGGCGCAGTGAGAGAGTCACCAGGGTTTTGCTGGAGTCGATAAGCACCATTGTCTTCGCCTCCGGCATCTGACGAGGCCGCAGTCTCGATTGCCTTTCTGCGAGTAAAGAGCTCCCGCTCCTGACGAACCTTGACTGAGTCTCTGCGGCGATTCTGAGGTCGACTCGAGCTAGCATCATCATCTCCAGAAGTAGTACCTGAGATGCTTGCAACAGACTTGATCGCACGAGTGCTGCTAGGACCAACACTGTTGTTATCGAGGCCAACAGTACCGTCATCGACAGACTGGGTGCTGCCCGCGTGCATAGTAAGATCGACAAGGTAATCTGCAATGTTGAATCCAGGGGGGCATTCGTAACCGATCTCATCAAAGTAAGACTGGCATTGGTTGAAAGGACCG
This sequence comes from Fusarium sublunatum, assembly GCA_013623665.1. Taxonomy (NCBI): domain Eukaryota; kingdom Fungi; phylum Ascomycota; class Sordariomycetes; order Hypocreales; family Nectriaceae; genus Fusarium; species Fusarium sublunatum. The sequence goes on along the minus strand of JABFFF010000372.1, from coordinate 26,192 downwards.
GAATAGACGGTTCGTCCCTGTGCCAACAATACCAGCCTGTCAAACAGAGCCACAATGTTAGATCGAGGTTGGTGAATCGTGAAGATGACGGTTCGCTTGTAGGTCTTGGCCAAGGTCACAAGACATTCGATAACGTTGTAAGCGTTGTACGCATCAAGGCCACTGGTAGGTTCATCAAGGAATAGGATCGAAGGGCTGGTGACCAGTTCACAAGCAATTCCAACACGTCTCTTCTCACCACCTGAAATGCCACGCCCCTTGCCTTCTTCGGAACCGATCAAAGAATCGCGAATGTGGTGGATTCCAAGCTCCTTCTCAACCTCCACCACACGTTGCTCCTTGGCGGCGCGGCCCATATCGCGGGGAAGTCTGAGCAGGGCGCTGTTAAGAATCGTCTCGTGAACGGTAAGTGTGGGAAGCATAGTATCCTCCTGGTCGACAAATCCAACAACATTCTTGTAATCGTTATCGTTGACCTTCTCGCCGTTGACGTAGAAGTTGCCGTGAACTTGTCCGCGTTTGTTCTTTCGAGCCAAGATATCAAGAAATGTCGTCTTGCCAGCTCCAGAAGCACCCATGATGGCGGTAACCTCTCCTGGTTTGCAGATACCCCGGATTCCAGTAAGAATTTGCTTGCCGTTGAGAGTGTATGCGACGTCGTCGAAGTAAAGCGATGCAGGCTTATGGTCAGTCATCAATTTGGTGCTTTCGTCATCTGAATCCTCCAGACGGATGGCGCCATAGTTCAACTTGCGTCTTGACAGATACCATGTCAAAACAATGACGGCAACCAAAAACAGCGAGCAACCTGCAATCACACCAGCGATAAGAGGCGTGTTAATCTTCTTTACAGGTCGCTTGTACCCTGGAACCTCTGTATGGTAAAGGCACTCGCCGGCTCGGCAGCTGAGGAAGATGCTAGAATCGCCGATCAATGCAAGAATGAGAGCGTCCATCTCGGGTTCCTTGAATGCGCAATCATGTGTACCACCGTTCTTCTGCGTGCATTCGAAACGTCCTGGACCTTGGATAGATTGGTCAAGGAAGTCCGTGAGATCAATGGAACCATCCTTTCCACAAAGCATCCGATCAGGAATACAGCTACAGCTGATTTTGTTGCACTTGTAGGACGTGGTGTTCTTTGATTCTTGCCAATCGGCGCTCGAGTCGCATTCGGAGAGGTGGCAGTAGAACGACTCGACGGCATCGACCCAAACTACAGGAGCGGTTAGCAGAGTGAAGAACGGAATTTGAAGTTCAACACACATTGAAAGTCGCAGGTCTTGTCGTCTTGCTTGCAGGTGAATGTGACCTCAGGACGCTGCTTGCCAAGCAGGGTTGTAATCTTCTCGTTTGTAACATCGCAGATTTGGTAGTTGTGGTTGACGACCTCGCCGTTCTGGTAGCATACTCCACCTTCGCCTGTTTCCATTAAAGCATTACAGGCTTTGTTATCAGAACAGACGTTGCAATTGATTCCTTCCCAGCCCTCGTCGCATTCGCAAGATGAACCAGAACGCATTGGACGATCTCTTCCCCTAGCGAGGGAACCGCACACTAACAGGACAGTCAGCCAAAGTATTCTTTCTATGACGATAGCGGGAAGACACCGTACATGGTTCGAGACAGTCATCGCCACCAAATCCCTCAGGACAGTCGCATTTTCCGTTGAATTCATTACAGCCGGCGTATTGAGCGCATGTGTGAGCTGGCAGCAGGCAATTGAAGCTGTGGGGTTATCAGTACGGATCATTTCAGGTCGCGGGATATGAATCGCCATTGACTTACCATGGAGGACATCCATCAGGACGATCACCCATGAGGGCCAGCTGTGCCCGGAGCTGATCGGCCTGCGAATAGCTCGAGTTCTGAGATGCCATGGCGAGACCGGGCCAGACAGCCACAGCCCCCAAGAGGAGACTCCTCAGTGTCAAAGGAGCCATAACTGCAGCGATATGATACGATGCAGTTTGGTAACAGAGCAATGTTGATGGCAGGTGTTGGCGGTCGGTCGTTCCAGGAATACGTTTAGCGAGCGCGCCTAGGATAAGCTGTTTGGCCGAGGAGTGGCGCCCCGCGTTCCATTTAGGCACCTGAAGCCTCTCTTTCATCCAGGGGCTGAACTTTACTGGCTGGCACTGCCACAAAATATGGGTCCCATGACTCGATATGGAGACGCCCGCCTTCCCTAAAAGCACAAGCTATGAGATCTCGTCTCTGTGAACATGACCTTTCAAGACGGTAGGTATCGTCCAATGACAGTGACATATACACCCACGGATTGTGAGGCTTACACTCCGAGGTCGATTTTATTGAGCCGCAAAGAAAAACCATCTCATCATGAGTGTGCTTGGCGCGACCACGCGGAATTGTTTCAGATAGACGTTTGACGTCATCCAATCCGGGGGCGATTAGGCTTGAGATAACTTTGGGTGTCTACATGTTCTCATGACCATCCATGATAGATGACAGCTTGATTCACCAGGAACCTTTAGCCCGCAAATGAGAGCTCGATCACTATATCCATTCTATTTCCCATTCAATCACCATTAAGGACATATTAAGCTTACCTTGTAATATCAATGTTGCTGTTTATATTTACCCTAGACTATTCACACAAATGATACCATTTTCTCAGTTATCCTTAATCACAAACCCTGTGCAAGAAGCTGAAAGGCTGTTAGGTTTGAAACAGGATGCTGCAGCGTGCCTGCAGGGTGCAATATGCTTGTGGTCATGCAGCCTCGCAATACATAGGTGCTTCCCAAAGCTTCGGGGTTAGGGACTTGTATAGACTAACTACTATGATGGGTAAACCAACCGGCCAATGCCTCAAACCTAACCAGTAATACATAATAGAGACCACTGGGGTTGGCATATCCTCAAAGCAAACAGGCGATTGAGGCTGTGATGGACAATCGGTGGTGAGAACTAAATTAGAGCTTGATCCCCAGACTCACTCCCCTGTCGAACCAATACGACTAAGACAGCCAAGCTTTGTGGGGAAGCAACCGTCAAATAACTTCTCCAGATGTGAGATTAGCTGAATAATGAACCATTGCTACAGTAGCAGGTAGACACAAACGCAGCTTTGGAGCCAGACTATGGCTCAAGATGAAAGTGACACAGTTCCGAATGCTCAATATCACTAGGCTGGTTCAAGATATCGCCAACTGACACCCCAAAGGGCGTCAAAGGGCGTATCGATGTGGGTCTTCTCTCCAACTCACTATATCAACCAAGACATAAAAAGGCCTCTTACATCCGTATAGTCTGACCAGCCTAAACCGCACACAACATACAACTGCCAGTATACTCCGAAACAATGGTTCGTATCACGCCATTCGCTGTTGAGCAATGGATGGATGAGTATGAGACGACCCCCGGTGTTCTCAACATTGCCGAGACGTGCGCTGCGTCAGTTTCCATAGACGACCTGATCGGCATGTGTAAAGATCAAGAAGTCCCAGGTCCTATCGATACGAGCCTCAAACTCACCTATGGTCCTATCCCCGGGTCACGTACATTGAGAGAGCGAATAGCGGCCCAGTGCAGCAATGAAGATACCCAACTTGCTGCCGAGAATGTTGTTGTTACCCAAGGTGCCATTGGAGCCAATTTCTTGACCCTCTATACCCTGCTAGGGCCCGACGACCATGTCGTCTGCGTCTATCCAACATACCAGCAATTATATGACGTTCCTCGCAGCATTGGTGCTAAAGTTACGCTGTGGAGGCTGCGGGAAGAAGAGGGCTTTGTGCCCAATGTTGATGAGTTACCAAACCTGATCCAGGAGAACACCAAGGTGAGAATAAAGGAAGATCCAGGAGACAGATGCTCACAGTAGCTGCTAGATGATCATCATTAACAACCCCAACAACCCCACCGGTGCACCTATCCCGAACAGTGTCCTAAAGCGCATTGCTCAATTTGCAGAGGAGAAAGGGATTATCCTCTTCTCAGATGAGGTTTATCGTCCGCTCTTCCATGGCGGCGCCTCGAGTCAAATCGAAGTGCCGCAACCAGTTACGACGCTAGGCTATGAGAAGACGGTTGTAACAGGCTCAATGTCCAAGGGTTATGCTTTGGCCGGTATTCGGGTTGGATGGATCGCCAGCAAGGATAAGTCCATTATTTCAGCCATCATGTCGGCACGAGACTACACCACCATCAGCATCTCTCAAATAGATGACGGAGTCGCGAGGTACGCCTTATCGCCAGCAGTTCTGCCTTCCTTGGTTGATCGCAACATGGCTCTGGTGAGAACCAATGCGAAATTACTTAAGGAGTTTATCGAACGTTACGAGTCTGTGTGCTCTTGGGTTGAGCCTAGGGCTGGTACGACGGCCTTCATTCAGTTCAGCAAGAATGGGCAGCCGATAAACGATGTCGATTTCTGCCTGGATCTGTTGAACAAGAACAACGTATTGTTCGTGGCAGGGTCGAAATGTTTTGGTGGTGATCAAGATTTCAAGGGTTACGTGCGAATGGGCTATGTGTGCGAGACGGGCGTGCTGGTTGAGGGATTGAAGAGATTGGGCGCTTATATCGAGGCCAACTTATCGTAGATGCACTGCAAAAGGCACCAATTTCCGCATTCCCATCAACACAGAAAGCCCATTCATGCTGCACGGATCAGCGGCATAAAGGCCCCCTTGGCGAGGCGTCGTCAGCTAATAATAATAATGGCCGGAAAGTGGATGAAGCCAAGTGCTGACAGAAGACCAGGGTCTGTGGCGTCATTCCACCATCTAACTCGATATTTATCGTTGCCCGTTTATGCCTGCTGTACTGTAGTAGAAACTCAATTGATCAGCCAGGTACGAGCATGTATGTACTGTAAGGTATATACGATACGGGCAGTCTGGCTGGTGGTACCTTGGAGAGTGTTGTTGATCATCTCTTGGCGGTCTCACCTGAATGCTGCAAGCTCCTTCTTAAGAGTCTCGTAATTCGTGTCCCTTAATAACTAGTGCGACCAAGACTTGACAGGCGGATCCATTACAGTAGGAAGAAGCACATTGAGAACTAGATTCAATACCGAGTGATACGAGGCGCACTCGGACTCTGATAATGCCGTTGGCTTCCGGTCGTGAGTGATTGGATGTACCAAGAGAATTCTAACAGCGGGCTTCGTAAGCTTGCGGCTACCAACTAGCGCCCGCCCCAACTACCTAAGGCAAAAATCCAATGCTTGGACAGAAAACGCGAGACACAACTGGCTGTGAGGTCGCATCAGCCACTCCCAAGTTTTATGTCTTGCATTGGCTTGGCTTACGACTCCTCCTTCTCCTTCACCTCCTCAACGCTCAGTCTCGCGGCCATCGCCCTTTCTTTTTGTATTTGTATCTGTAATTATCTGTATCTGTATTTCTACCTACAAATTGCAGGGGTCGACAAGACATCTTGGCGTAGCGCACCTTGATGTAGCTAGGGCCCAGTGCCTAGGTACCAAGCTGGGAAAGTCCCGAATCGACTCTCGTCGCTCGTTACCAAGCAAGACGTTGCTTGCGTGGCCCCCGTGCCGTTTCTCCCACTTTTGCCCATCCCATCTCCTGTCAATCAATACTCTCGCCGTCGATTGTTATCCTGATTCGTCCCTTACTGTATTTGTATCCTTGTTCTTTTCTATATTGTCCATAGTTCCCCTCATTTCAGCACTTTCATGCTCCACCGCGGCGGTCCTATCTCTGGGTCTTTTACCCTGTCTTTCTTTAGCTGGTCCTGGTGTTTCTTGAGACATGCTGCTGTGTCCTAGTGCAACTAACTGCTAAGCAAGCGCCTCTCTGCACGCCCTTACAACCTAACACCTACAATTCATTCACCTTTACTCTACAACCTTCAACAGTTCAGAAAACAGAAAAACGGAAATCCTTATTGCGACTGTGCCGTCATATATCAACTGGTTGGCTTCGCGCCCATTCACCCTACCTATGGAGGAGGGTGGCGTTACCCTATTTGACGCTATTCCTAAGCTCTTGTTTCTTCAGCCCTCGCGTGCTCGCCGCCAGCGGCTGCAATGAAGTCGTGGCTCGTGGGTGCTTCACTGGCTTCAATATGGGGCCTTGTGCAAGGCCAAACCATCCAGTGGAACATCGAAGGTCGCCATTCTCGCCCACACCTGGCTCGCCGCACCAAAACAACATATGAAGAGATCATTAGCAACGACAGATCTGCAGGTGGTTACTTTACGCAAGTTTCTCTCGGCAGTCCACCCCAGAATATCACCCTGCAGCTCGATACTGGGAGTAGCGATGTTTGGGTTCCCTGGGCCTGTGCCGATGTTTGCAAAACCGACGATGACCATGACCGCGGATGCGCTTTCGGAAGCTGTAAGTTCTCACTTTCTGACGAAAGTACTGACGCTTCGGTTACTGATACTCCATGCTAGTCGACCCTGACAAGTCAAAATCTTTCAAGCACCTTGCATCTGGCATGTTCGACATCACGTTTGAGGACGATAGCTACGTGAAGGGTGATTATTTTGAGGATCATTTTGAATTGGACGGCGCCGTCATCAACAACCTAACCATGGGTCTGGGTATCAGGACTAACATCTCCTACGGCTTAATTGGTGTAGGATATGCCAAGAATGAGGCCTCAGGCGGCACCTCCGATGTCATCTATCCAAATCTTCCCGTCGCAATGTATCAAGGAGGCTATATCAACACAATTGCCTACAGTGTATGGCTCAACGACCTGGACGCCAAAGCCGGTAGCATCTTGTTCGGGGGCGTGGACACAGCAAAGTACGTCGGGGAAATGCAGCGAATCGATGTTCTAAAGATGGACGGCCACTACTATCACTTCGTCGTGGCCTTCACTTCGCTGGTCGCCGCTAGCCCCAGCGGCAGCGACATCCTCACCTCGGAATACTTCCCTATCAAAGTCGTGCTCGATGCTGGAACCACACTGACCTACCTTCCCCAGGATCTGACGCATCAGATATGGGAAGAGGTCGGTGCTATCTGGTCACCTTACTATCAAGCTGCTGTACTACCTTGTTCGTACGGCACACACCATGGTAACTTTACCTTTGGATTTGCTGGCCCCGATGGTCCCCGCATCACTGTCGCCATGGATGAGCTGGTCCTCACCCTGACCAGCACTAAGCCCAGTATGCCAACATTTGATTCCGGCGAATACAAGGGTGAAACGATTTGTGTCTTTGGCATACAGAACGAGACGAGTGATGTGTCCCTCCTTGGCAACACCTTTCTCCGATCCGCTTATGTCGTTTACGATTTAGTGAATAACGAGATTGGGCTTGCTGCCACTGACTTCAATTCTACCCAGAGCAAGCGAGTTGCATTCGAGAGTTATGGAGCCACTATCCCATCTGCGACGGAAGCACGCAACCAGCACCAGGCGACTGAAAAGCCGACAGAAACTGGCCATGACTTCACTGCTGCTGACGGATTTCAAAAGTCGGATTCGGACGAGTCGGACAACGCGGCATCTTCCTTGACACCTTCAGGAACCCCCTTAGCACTGTTTGTTGCAACAGTGAGCTTTATGCTACTTGGTGGGGGGATATTCTCGAATAACCTCCCATGACATTATGCCCGGAGTAATGGCTGCATCCTTTGGAGTTGATTAAGTGAGGCCAGGTTCATGAGGGGGTGGCGTTGATCAAGGGTTGAGTTGACATGAGCTGATTTTGGCGTTTTACGGCTGGACGGAGCCGTTGGTTATGAGGGTTACACAAAGGGCGCAATGGGTCATGAGATTATATAAATGATACCAGTATCAGATGGGGAAACAGGCTTAAGGAAAAGGCTTTTTATGAATCAAGTTGTATTATATTGAACCCTTCAATCGGGCTCCGTCGTGTTGTCTTGAAATAATGATACATGCTGCTGGCTTCTCGAGTTAGAGTCGTAGGGCCGTTGGGCTGGTGGGAATTAAACGCTGAGCGAATCAGAGATGCGCATGCACGTGCTGACAAGACGCCTCCTGGTAATCCCGACCTAAGAAAAAAAGTTTCCAATGGGCCGCCGATCGTTAGCAACCCTTTCCTCAACTTCTTTGCTGAAGTCCAAGATTGCAAGATGAGGGCAACAAGGGCTGCCAGATGGCTCAATTGCCGTCTGCTATTCGGCACCCAGCAGCCAAGCTGTGGTGGCCATCAATTTGCTGTACCAGCTGCTGTGCCCGCCTGGGAGAGCCGACGAGCCTTCAGCCAGACCAAGCGTGCATACAGCGTTGCGCAAGAGGCGTGAGACTCCAACGACCCCTTCCCGGCCGCAAAGCACCTTACTGATACGGTGAACCAGTCTCAAGAAGGCTCAAGAGGATGCTGCTAGCTTGACGCCCGAATATGTTGCTGCCAACATGTCTGCCGAGGAGGCCCAGCGCCTCTCTCGAGTGCGCAACATCGGTATTGCTGTATGATCATGACACCGTCGCCACGTCTCCTCTTCTGCTAACAGAAAACCAACAGGCGCATATCGACAGTGGAAAGACAACTGTCAGTGAACGAGTCCTGTTCTACACCGGCCGAATCAATTCGATCCACGAGGTTCGAGGCAAGGATTCCGTCGGCGCCAAGATGGACTCTATGGAACTCGAAAGGGAAAAAGGCATCACCATCCAGTCTGCGGCTACCTTCGCCGACTGGAAGAAAACGGAAAACGGCAAAGAGCACACCTACCACTTCAACCTGATTGATACACCCGGTCACATCGATTTCACCATCGAGGTCGAGCGAGCTCTGCGAGTCCTCGACGGCGCTGTCATGATCCTGTGCGCCGTCTCTGGCGTCCAGTCTCAGACCATCACCGTCGACCGTCAAATGAAGCGTTACAATGTCCCCCGAATCTCCTTCGTCAACAAGATGGACCGAATGGGTGCCAATCCCTGGAAGGCTGTCGAACAGATCAACACTAAGCTCAAGATTCCCGCCGCCGCCATCCAGATTCCTATCGGTGCTGAGGATGAGTTCCAGGGCGTTGTCGATCTGATCAACATGCAGGCTATGTACTTTGAGGGTCCCCGTGGTATCAAGGTTCGCGTCTCCGACCAAATTCCTGGTCCTCTCCAGGAGCTTGCCAAGGAGAAGCGTCAGGCTCTAGTTGAGAAGCTCGCCGATGTCGATGATGAGATTGCCGAGCTGTATCTCGAGGAGCAGGAACCTTCCAACGCCCAGATCAAAGCTGCTATTCGCCGTGCCACTATCGCCCGAACTTTTACCCCTGTCATGATGGGCTCTGCCCTTGCCGATAAGGGTATCCAGCCCATGCTCGACGCCGTCTGCGACTACCTGCCCAACCCCTCTGAGATTGAGAACACTGGTCTGGACAAGTCCAAGGGCGAGAAGACAGTCAAGCTGGTTCCCTACGACTCACTCCCCTTTGTCGGTCTTGCTTTCAAGCTTGAGGAGAACAACTACGGCCAGCTCACCTACATCCGCGTCTACCAGGGCAAGCTTAACAAGGGTACTTACTTATTCAACTCTCGAACTGACAAGAAGGTCCGAATTCCCCGTATCGTCCGCATGCACTCCAACGAGATGGAGGATGTCTCTGAGGTCGGTGCTGGTGAGATTTGCGCTGTCTTCGGTGTCGACTGTGCTTCTGGTGATACCTTTACTGATGGTGGTCTTCCCTACACCATGTCTTCCATGTTCGTTCCCGATGCTGTCATGTCGCTCTCGATCAAGCCCAAGCGAACTGGCGATGCCGACAACTTCAGTAAGGCCATGAACCGATTCCAGCGCGAGGATCCTACTTTCCGTGTCCACGTCGACCCTGAGAGTGAAGAGACCATCATTTCCGGCATGGGTGAACTGCATCTTGAGGTCTACGTCGAGCGTCTCCGACGTGAGTACAAGACCGACTGTGTCACTGGCCAGCCCCGTGTTGCCTACCGAGAGACTATTGCCCGACGAGCCGACTACGACTATCTGCTGAAGCGACAGAGTGGTGGTCCTGGTGACTTTGCCCGTGTTGCTGGTTGGATTGAGCCCAACGACAAGCCCGATGAGAACCACTACGAGAGCCAGGTTGTCGGTGGTCACATTCCTGACAAGTTCCTCTCCGCTTGTGCCAAGGGTTTCGAGGCTGTCTGTGAGAAGGGTCCTCTTCTGGGCCACAAGGTTATTGGTGCCAAGATGATTGTCAACGATGGTGCTACCCACGTTACTGATTCTTCTGATTACGCCTTCAACTTGGCCACCCAGATGGCCTTCAAGAAGGCCTTCAGCGATGCTGGTGGTCAAGTTCTCGAGCCTCTTATGAAGACGACCATTACTGCTCCCAACGAGTTCCAGGGTAACATTCTTATGCTTATGAACAAGCGTAACGCTACCATCCACGACACCGACATTGGCAGCGAGGATTTCACACTTATTTGCGACTGCAGTCTGAACGCCATGTTTGGTTTCAGTTCCCAGCTCCGAGCCGCTACTCAGGGCAAGGGCGAGTTCAGCATGGAGTTCAGCCACTACGCCCCTGCTCCTCCTCATCTCCAGTATGTGTTTATGCCACTTTATTAGATCGCAATTGCTAACTATTTTGTAGGAAGGAGTTGGTTGCCAAGTACCAGGCTGAGCTTGAGGCTAAGCGAACCAAATAAACTCGTTAATGGAGTTGAATGAAGTCGTGGCCAGGCACATCTGCGGTGTCACGGCCAAGGCACAGCATCTGCTGTGCCACATTGTACAATACATATGAATGGGTGTATGATCTTGTAATATATGTCATACCGAGACAGCTCCCCCCATATGGGGTATAGAAGATGTCTGCGACGCATTTAAACGAAAATTAGAGCCTGGATAGGGATATCAGCCATAGAAGGTGGTTAGAAAAGATGGGTAGATAACCTGCATAGAATATCAAATCCTCTCTAGATCATGTTTTAATTGTTTATTGATGCAAAACTTCAAGCTTATCCGTACTAAGACATGGCAGTACAGCAAGAGACGTTTGAGCTAGCTACCAACTTTTGAGATGTTTTTACAGACGTCGGAGAATGTCAGCGACAACCTCCTCAGTGGTGGCCTTACCACCCAGGTCGGGGCTCAGCAGCTTGCCATCCTCGAGGTTACCGTCAACAGCAGCGTAGATCTTGGCAGCGGCCTCCTCCTCGTTGAGGAACTCGAGCATCAGAGCGGTGGATCGGAGAGTAGCAATGGGGTTGGCGATGTTCTGGCCCATGATGTCAGGAGCACTGCCGTGGCAAGGCTCACCGATAGCAAAGCCCTCACCGACGTTGGCACTGGGGACGAGACCCAGGCTGCCGACAAGAGCAGCAGCACCGTCGGAGAGAATGTCACCGTACAGGTTGGGAGCAACAATGACGTCGTAGTCCTCGGGCTGGCGGAAGAGCTTGTAGACCATGGAGTCAACAATCTGCTCCTCGACAGAGACGGAGGAGAACTTGGGGTCGGCAAGGGCCTTCTTGGAGGTGGCGCGGAAGAGACCGTCGGTCTGGGACAGGACGTTGGACTTGTGGGTGATGGTGACGAGAGGAGACTTGTGGATGCTGGAGGCGCCGGCATCGCGGATCTTCTGGCGGCGCAGAGCAATGTCACCAGCCATGGAAGCGATGCGGAAAGAAGCCTTCTCCGAGATGCGCTTGATGGCCTCGGCAACCTTGCCCTCGGGAGTGTCGTGGGTCTGCTCCTGCTTGACGTAGAGATCCTCGGTGTTCTCGCGCACAATGACCATGTCGATGGGCTTGGGAGCCGTCATGACGGTCTTGACGGGACGGACGTTGGCATAGAGGTCGAGCTTCTTGCGCAGAGCGACAATGGGGGACGAGTAGCCCTTGACGGCCTGGGTGGGAGAGCTCACGGCTCCAAAGAGGGCGCCATCGCACTCGTTCTTGAGCACCTCGACGGTCTTGTCGGGGAGGGCAGCGCCGGTCTGCTCAAAGGTCTCAAAGCCGGCCTTGAGATCGACAAAGTCGAACTTGAGGCCGAGAGAGGCGGGGAGAGCTTCGAGGATGCGGCGGCCAGCGGGGATGACCTCCTTACCGATGCCGTCACCGGGGATGAGACCTGAGAGAGAGCAATGTTAGCTTGGGATTGTCTGCGTCAGTGAGATCGCATTGTACCAATTCTGAGGGTGCGGAAGGACATGATGGGCGCAATTGGAGTTGAGAAGAAGGTCAAGTTCTGCCGTCCGAGGACCGGAGATGGCTAATAAAATCGACGCCGTGAATTTTTTGGTATCGGGTAAAAAGTGGCCTGCTGTGCGAATGGCGCCGAGAGGGTTCAAGGCCAAGTTACTGCAATGCTACGACGACGATAAACTACGCAAACTTTATATTCATGGCGGTAACTGAGGAGAATTTTTCTTCGTATTTTGGATCGATCTCTATCTTTTTAAATCATATGTAAAGCATTTAGCTAAGGTATACTTGGAACCTCTTGCTGCTGCCGTGTAAGTCGATCTTATCAATGACTCTCAGCCGAATATCGGTCCGCTACAGCGACTCACAGAGTACAAGATCTAGGACCACTTCTCTTACGATTTGAAGGTAACAATGATCCAATGATAGCATTTTTGACAGTCGACGGTCGCTGATGCCACTCAACGCGTAGACGAGAGCTCGACCCGAAGACGATCACTAGATGTGGGGGTAGCAGTAATGAGATACAGCCTGTCTCCACACAAGCTCATGCGATGGATATGGCTATGGATATGATTGCTGCTGCACCTGGTCAACAGGGTCAAGTCAATGCCAGACCCAGACCCAGAGCTTCTAGATGTTTGCAAAGAAGGTCGCTCGGACAATAGCAGCTGCGGGCCCGCCGAAGGAACAACAAGAGAGCCGAGATATCGGGGAGCAAGTGGAGGGCATGGGTTGCATGTATTGGATAGAAAAGGGGTAATTAAATAGGCGATAGTCTGTTGCTAGCTTCCGGTTGGACCGTCTCTTGTCGGGTTGATCTTGTGTCATTTCGAATGGTTTGGCAGCATCTCATCGCATCGCGAGCCCAACTCTGTTCTGCTGTTTTGCAGCACTGGAAGTGAGGCTGTGAGGATATGTATATGGTTGGCACGTGTAAACTACGCGCATAACAATCCTTCTGCCACCAAGCTACTACCTACTCTAATACCTACCTAGCTTCCGTCTTGTTTCAACTTGTCAAGCCGCTGTCACGGGTGAGGACACTTGGTTTGTTCCGTGGCTTGAGAGTTGCTGGGCCGCCATGATGCGTGGGCATTTCAACGTCCTCATGATAGTAATTTACCTGTCCTCGGCTAAGCCTGAAGTGAACGAGATCCATCTGGTACCCTCATTTCGACTGGATCCCTGCTCCATGACCGAGAGTCCGTCGCATACCTGGGTCGATACGCAGACACAAAGTTAAATGTCACCGAGCAACCTCTTGAGATTAATGATAGTTGCTGGGTGAGAGCACTGTTGCTCGTGGAATGAGTTAGCTGGTTGCCCAGTTGTCGAGCTGTTACAGAGCTGCCTTAGGAGTAGACATGACGACCGCCTTAAGACTGAGGTGCCTTTCACCAACACCCGTCCCATCCTGTGATCTTTGACCCCTATTCTGCAACAACCCAGCGCAAACAGGAGCATGGATACATCCACTCTCAAGTATCCCACACGTGCTGAAACGCCTGTCGTGGTACCTCGCTAACCCAGCTCCAGTCGGTACACCCTCGCCCCTGTCTGGCCCGACGGCTCGCCCCTCAGTCCACTAACGGCCTGTGCCTTGTGCCTGGCCGCCCTGACCTTAGCTGGGCTGTCTGATGTACCTCTGGTCTCCTTGTGCGACGCCGCTCATAACCAGCCAGACAGCGCAACACCTCTTCCCATCCTTTATTCCCATCACATCCCATCACATCACATCGCACTCCGACTCCAAAACCTGCTGAACCACACGTCCCCGTCACAGACCTCGAGGTCTCCCGACCGAACCTGCATCTTTCTCAGCCTGCCTCGTCTTGAGAGCCCTCAGCAATCATGAGTCAGGTTAAGAACCTACGTGCCATGTTCGAGAACAAAGGCGATACGAGCCCGCCTGAGAGAGGCCGATCCTCTGGCGCCTCTACTCCCGTCCAAGGTACGAACGACATTCTTGCGATATCAGGAAACGAGCATGTATTTGCTGGCTGGCCAAGTAAACATTGGCCAGCATATGCAGCATTTTAGAGTTGAAAAGCCATCGAAAGCTTGCTCTAGGTGGTCTTGCCGTTCTACCTGCCCCGGAACTGTACACGCTAGCTCTCCCAACGTCATTCATACCGTGTCCTTCTTTCACATTCCCCCTTCAACCCCTTGCTGATCAAAACCTGTTTTCTCTCTCCACAGGCACAAACGGAAACGGAAACGAGTCACCTCGACCACTCTCTAAAGTGAGGACCAACTTCGTCGCAATTGAAAAAGACGGAAGAATAGGCCTTCGAAGAGACCCTAGCCACGAATCTAGTGTTTCCCGTCGTCGACTAAGCATGGAAACCGACGCAGAATCCGTCTCAACCGTCCCCGACAAGCCCTCTGCATCTCTCGAGGATGTAGCCAAAGGAAGCAAACCTTTCTTTCAAGAGGCTATTCCCGAATCGCCTCACCAGCCCCTTGATTCACCCAGGACACCCACGGAGCAAATTGGTGCTGTCACTGATGAGCCAAGCGTCAATCCCGACAAGCAAATTGACAAGGAGGAGCCATCTCCCTCATTGTTACCCGCAGAACCAGCTCTAGCTTCGTCGCCGAAAGAAACAAAGCCTACAACACCTCCTCCAGTCGTCAATGGCAAGCCCAAGGCCCAAACCGCCAAGGAGCCAGCTCCCGCAACATCTGCAAAGGCCCCTGCCCCAAAGAAGACCACCACTACTCGACCGGCCGCCAGCTCGACAAGACCAACCACCACTAAACCCCCAGCAAAGTCCGCTCCTGCTCCCAAACCTTCCACGAGTACCACCCACAAGCCTGAACCCAAACCAACCACCAAGGCTCCTGCGACAGCAAAGAAGGAAACGAGACCAGCGTCTCGCGCCACCGCTACGGCTACTCGACCCACGGCTGCCAGTACCAGCAAGAAACCTCAGCCATTGAAGCCCACAACCAGCGATGCTGGTTTCGTGAAACCGAAGCCCAAATCTCCCACGAAGCCTGTGCAGCTCCCCCCTTCTCTTATGGCCCCAACTGCAGCCTCTGGGGCCAGGACAGGTCGTTCTGTTCGACCTTCAGCCAGTTCACAGAACCTCAACGTTCCTGCACGTCCCTCTAGTAGAGCCAGCGCGACAGCGCCAGGTGCCACTGCCGGGAAAACAGTCAAACGTCAACCTTCCAACATCGGTCGCGCAAGACCAAGCTTGGGCCCCCCTCCCAAAAAGGCCGCTGACCCTTCCCAACCCAAGAAGGAAGCCCATGTCGATGAAGGCTTCTTGGCTCGCATGATGCGACCAACACAGGCTTCATCGTCCAAGACCGCCGAGAAGGCGCCCACCACGCCACCAAGGAAGACGGCGAAGCGACCCTCGTCTTCAGGCACCGAGCACAGCACCAAGGCCCCGGGAAGCGCAAAGAAGCCCGTCAGGAAACCAGCTGAACCAAAGACGTCTGCCAGCTCAGTTGCCTCTGAAGACATTCACACAGTTGATGCCGCTGAGGAGCATGTTCCTAAGCCTGCCAAGTCAGAAATCTCTGAAGCACCTGTTGAAACGACTGAGGAGCCCGCAACTACCAGCGCTACGGAGAGTTTGAAGAAGTCCGAATCGGAGATTGGTGCTGTCGAGGAGGTTCCTGAGGAAGCTGCGGGGCCTGCTAAACAGGAGGAGGAGGAAAGCAAAATCCAGGGCATCCCCGAGGAGTCAGTTCAGGAGACGAAGCAGGATGAGGTCCGGCCTGTGACCCCTGAGTCCCCCAAGAGCGAGACGCAGCCTATTGAAGTTTCCGAGGCTGATAAGATTGAGACTGGTTCTCAGAAACCTGCTGCGAGTGAGCCTGAGGCCTCGGCCCCTGAGCTTGAAAAGCAAACTGAGAATGCTGATATTGTCCCTCTGGTTGAGGAGGACTCTGCTCAACCTCCTGCTGTAGTAGAGCAGACACAGCAAGCTCAGGCTGCTGAGCCAGAATTGGAGACCAAGGAAGAGGTGGTACCTCTTCTAGAGGAGGATTCTAAGCCCGTCGTTGAGACGGAGACTTCTGAGAAACAGCCTGCCGAGACCGAAACAATAACCAAGAATGATACCAAGGAAGACAACAAGGCTAATGACACGGTTGAAGAGGAGGATACCACAAGACAGGATCTCAGCGAGAAGAAGTAGGGAATGGGAAGCGTTACCAAGACGGACTAAGCTAAAGGATAGATTTTGGAGGGAGATACGAGACTGCTGATTTTATGCGTTGGGCAGAAGGAGATGTACTTGGAGCTGTTGTATAGATACCTGTTTAAGCGAAGGCGAATGGTGATTTTTACCGCATACCTACTAAAAGAGCACACGCGAGTAATACAGCGGAGCAACAAAATATTTATAATGCGACAGATAGTTTCCATGCTAAGATTGATTTTTGATACAAAGTCGTCCTTGCCAGAACATACATTTAATCTAGTTGTACAACAAAAGCTTTCGTGTTTATTTGTATCACGAAAGCCATAATAACCCCCCTTCAAGTATTCATGCTCATGACACCCGGCACACTAACAAGCCACCCTGTTTCTTGTCAAGTGCTTCCCTCGCTTCCAATATGCCTTTCGATGTCGACACAAACAGACACTCGCCGAGGTTCAGGCCCGGCACAACGCCACCGCTCACCTTTGTCGGGAACCCCCTCGTGAGCCTGGCGATCTCCTTGATATTGGCGGTCATGAGCCGTTTCGGGGTGCTGATGGCGTTGGCCTTTCCGAGGACGGGCTTTCCCTCCCAGTACTTAAGGCCGAGCCACAGGCGCATCTTTGCGACGTTTGCGCTTGTGACGAGCTCGGGCGGCTCCGAGACCATCTGTTCGAGGGTGGGCGGCGTCGGCCCGGAGCGGTAGACGGTTGAGAAGAAGCCGGAGCGGTGCATGGCGAGGGCGAGCTGCAGGTTATATTTGCAGTTCTTGACGGATGTTATGCCCAGCCGGGCTTTGGAGGCGTTCTGGAGGTGCGAACACATGTTCGCGATGTTCTGGATGCTTGGCATGGTGGGCGGTTGTGAGAGGAGGGAGCGGTTTCGGTTCGACTGAGGATGAGTTCGTCCGTGTGTCTGAATTGGTATTTTGGATCTGAGCATGGCAATTCTCGTTAGCATGTCTTCTTGGCAACTCTTATCACGAGGGTGTTGGGCTGAGTACTGGGCCTACCTTCACGTATCCGTAACCGACCAGATTTTTCCAGAGGTAAAACCGCCAATCAATCCAAGATTTGAACTTCCCACCGCCAGTCTCGAGAGTGCAGATCGACGGAATACCGGGCTATATCTCAATGAGGTCGTCCGTGGAGCGTGGTAGATCCGGGGACATAGGCCAAAATTTCAGAAATCGCGGGAATATGACTAAGCGTTAAGGTTCCGCTAAGCGCATAAATCTGGGTTGGTGCATGTAAGTGAGGTACAAAGCCTACAACAACCGCTGAACCATTGGAAAATGAATAGTTCTACTCCTTAGACGCTTAATCTAGACTACAAATTGTCTTTGGATCTAACTATATGTGAGTGAAGGAGGCTGGTATTGTTGACAGCTGACAACTCTTCTACACGATGCAGCCATTACAAGATCGCATCAGTGGGAGGCTTCTAAACCAAACCAACTGTGTAAAGCGTCTCTAAAGCGGAATTAATGGAATTGAAACTTTGTAGTAATACAGTATACTGAATTTCTATTCACTGGAGATAGAGAAGTCTTGGTTCAAAGAAATCTGTGATGTAGAGGCTTTTCTATTATACAATTTGACCTTCGACCGCAATCGGTCGACTATACAAGGTCTCTACCTAATTACACAGTATAGAAGGAGGAGAATAAGCTACTAGCAGGTACAGACGATATTGTTACATTGTCTCAAGCATCGCTCAGTTGTCGAAGTCCCTTCATAATCACAGTGAGCGATCGTCGATATTTGTACCCGAACACCGCCGCAGTGACAAAGAAGGGACTGGCCAGAAGAGCAAAGAAACCTCGCTCCAATATCTTGCCCTGGGAGTCGCTCTTTTTGATGACATCAAAGTAGCCCTCATTGCTGAAGCTCACTCGAGAATACTTGGTCTGCCAGCCCAGACGAGGGAAGTGTACACTCATGAACTCTTCGAGATACTTTCGCAGCTTATAGCGTTTTGACAGAACAGATGACCGCATTTCGACATAGTTTTGCAGAGCGAGGTCGTTTATTGCATGGGCGTCGGAAGGTCGAACTGTCGAGTACTCAGCTAAGGCGGCTGATCGTTGATATGAGGGTACAGATGAGGATTCGGGCTTGCTGGTGGGATCGTTGGACTCGTCAATCTGGGTGTGCTTGTCCAGAATTGAAAAGAGAATCCGCACATCCTCCATTCCAGCGTTCATGCCCTGGCCATAGAAGGGCACCATGGCGTGCGCCGCGTCACCAACGATAACGCAAGAAGAACCATAGTGATACGGCTTGCACTTGAGACTGATAAGCGGTAGGTGAGGGTTGGTGTTGAATGACTCAATCAGTTCGTCGCCTGGTATCAAGTCTGTAACTCCAGGGAAGTGACTGTCGAAAAAGGAGGGCACGTTGGCTGGGTTGTTCTCAAGCTCCGAGAAATCTTTGCTTGGCATGAAGAGCGTACATGTAAATGAGCCGTCCTAAGCAAAAGAGTTATTAAGATGTGAAGAACCAGCCGAGTCGAGATAAGCCTACATCGCTGGGAATGGCAATAAACATGAAATCTTTGCCAGGCCAAATATGCAAGTGGTTAGGTGATATCCGAAACTTGGCGATTGGATCGGATGAGTCGGTCTGAACGGGCTTGAGCTGGAACTCGCACCACAGAGTGTCGATGTACTCTTGCTGGTAGTTCATCCGGGTGAACTTCATAAGATGGTAGCGAACAGCAGAGTGAGCACCATCAGCGCCGATCATTAGATCGAAAGAGATATCAATCTCCCTGGGCCGAGACTCGTTGGATGAGTTTCCGTCTGTCACCTCGAACCAAGCCTTGCAAGCACGATAGTCTGCGCCTGTGAGCTTGTGGTTGAAGAACAACTTGACATTGGGCATAGCGTCTAAAATATCAAGCAATCGCTTGTTCAAGCCCGCTCGATCAATGGCATGGATCGCCTATCTCAGGCGCGTCAGCTTCGCATTCAGTGCGATCCTAGAGTTGAGGCAATTATGCATACCCGTCCCTTGACATCGTAGTCCTGTGATTGCTCAAACAGAGATCCGGTCGGACCTCTACCGTGAATCATGCGCCCTCTCATGGGAATCGTAGTTGACATGACATGGTCGAGGAGGCCTGGCTGGCCGGCATGGCGCATAGCATTGATCCCGCGTTCTGAGATGGCGAGGTTGATAGATTTGGTGAAGTTGAGCGGGATAGTACTGGGGTCCCGGAGATCTGGAAGAGTTAGTGGATGCGCTTCGTAGAATAGAATACGTTCTTATGAAAAAGCCTGCAAATGAATTGAAAAGTCGAAGTAGGTTTCGTGAGTTCATATCAGCTTCCCAAAGCCCAATTGAATCATATACGAATAAGAGTCACTTACCCGGTCGCAACTCATAAACCTCAACCTCATGTCCTCTCTGAGCAGCATACAAAGCTGCGAGCGAACCCACGGGACCGGCGCCGACAACGGCGATCTTTTGAGGCTTGTCCATTCTGCTCCTGAAGCTTTTCAAGGACGAATGGAGGAGAATAAAGTCCTAAATCGGCGAGACGTTAAAGTCGTCATACTAAATAACTTAAAGGTGCCTGTCCCAACGACATGGCGCCCCGATAGGGCCGGCTGCGGCTTGTTGCTTTGCATCAAACCGATAATGTAGCGGCCGGCCGGAAGCGGGACCGACTGCTAATCCCGGTATTGCGCTTCATGTGAATGAAATGGAGGGTCCCGTACTTGACAAGCTTTTACTATTGTCCAATAGAAAGATATCTAGCTTAGTACTGTATGCGTGTAATCTTTGGTACCTGCCTGGACCCTTCTAAGTTGTGGTCTGGATTTGCAATTCAATAGGTAGCGAGCGACTTACAAGAGGCCCTGTTTATCAATGTTAAAGTTTGAAAAACCACAGCATAGCAAATGACAATCAGCCGGAAAAGGCAGAAATACTGCTGCAGTAAGAGCAGAGGATAGGCAAAACTGCAAACCAAGCACAGCTGAGGCAATGCAATGCAATGCAACTCTCACCCAACAGCCCCAGCCAGGGTCGCAGTCTAGAACGCCGTTATCTGCCCACGTCTCCGTTGCGCTGCAAACCCCCACTTGCCCAAAATGGTTCCGTTTGCACTAACGCACCAGCACCGTCTGTTAGGCCTGCACTAGCATAAAATGCATAAAGTTGTTCCAGACGCTCTCTCGCTCCGTCCGTCACTGGCCGCTGTTAGTGACTACCCTTATCGAGCCCGGGCTTATCAAGCCGCAGCAAGCCTATGGGGCCGAGTCGATCTTTTGCTCTCTTCTGAAAGTTACACCACCAAAGAGACAACTCCAAGACAACACTATTCGGCGGCACGCGATCGCATTGTCTTGAGCCACTGAACTCTCACTTGTATATACAATCCCTGATTTTACGCAATCTCTTTGAAATCGTTCTATCACATCTCGAGTGCTCTTCATCAACACCAACACCACCATGACTTCCGACCCCCCCACCAAGAAGAAGTGCATGGGCGCCGACTGCGAGAATGACGCCGGAGCTCTCCAGTGCCCGACTTGCTTGAAGCTTGGCATGAAGGACAGCTACTTTTGCTCGCAAGAATGTTTCAAGAGGAACTGGGTATGTGATTTCAGCTGGGCGCAACAGTGATCCTCGACTGACAAGATCGCAGGGCATCCACAAGACGATGCACAAGTCGCAAAGTAATCTCCTCCACCACTTTAAAGCCCCGAAAGCAATCTCACCAGATCCAGCTACCGGTCTCTATAACCCGTTCCCCAACTTTCCGTACTCTGGCACTCTGCGACCCGTCTACCCTCTCTCGCCGCACCGAACTCTTCCTCAGTCGATCCCTCACCCCGTGTGGTGGCAAGACGGCAACCCCAGGTACAGCCGCTCTCTTACCAACCGTAACAAGATCGATATTCTCGACAAGGCGGGCCAAGATGCCATGCGAAAGAGCTGCAAGCTTGCGCGAGAGGTCCTCGATATTGCCGCTGCCGCTGCCAAGCCCGGTGTTACGACAGACTATATCGATGAGCTTGTTCACAAGGCGTGTATTGAGCGAAACGTACGTATTGCGCATAATATGAGAATAACCATGGCTTGCTGGTGTCACGACGCGATCACTAACCTTAAAACAGTCCTACCCATCTCCTCTGAACTATAACAACTTCCCCAAGTCTTGCTGTACATCCGTTAACGAAGTTATCTGTCACGGTATTCCCGATCAACGTGTTCTCGTGGACGGTGATATCCTGAACATCGATGTTTCTCTGTACTACGAAGGATACCACGCCGATTTGAACGAGACATACTACATCGGAGACAAGGCCAAGGCGGATCCTGACACTGTTCGCGTTGTTGAGACAGCCCGACAATGTCTGGAAGAGTCCATCAAGGCTGTGAAGCCTGGCACTCTGATCCGAGAATTCGGTAACATCATCGAGAAGCACGCCAAGAAGAACAACTGCAGTGTTATCCGAACATACTGTGGTCATGGAGTTGGCAAGCTTTTCCACTGCCCTCCCAACGTGCCTCACTACGCCAAGAACAAGACGGTTGGCGAGTGTAAGCCCGGCATGACCTTTACTATTGAACCTATGATTGCCTTGGGCAAGTACCGAGATATTACTTGGCCAGACAACTGGACAAGCACTACCATTGACGGCAAGCTCACGGCTCAGTTTGGTAAGTTGAAATTTAGAGCGCAGTGATGGTGCATAAGTTAACGTGAACCACAGAGCATACCCTTCTCGTCACAGAAGATGGCGTTGAGGTCTTGACGGCGAGACTGGAGGATTCTCCCGGTGGTCCCCTACCGATGCCTGGTGCTGAAAACGGAGAGGCAACAGCATAGATTTGCAGACGAGTTTAAACCAAGATGGAGTCATATGCTTGGGTACATGATGTACTTATAGGAGTTTGGGGGTGGTGAGCGGGTGAAATGGCTGTGGTGCACTTGGGGACGCATGAGCGACGGTGAGCAGTGAGGCACGAAACCAAAAATGATAGGCGATAAGCATTGAAGTTCGGTCGACGAATTATGGACATGATCTTTGTAGTTTTGAGTGGCAGAAGTGACATAGATGCCCAGTGGATATCGATCAGCCTTGTTGTACTGGCTCTGTTACATCATGGTCATGTCCCCGGATGCAGAGGCAGAACCTACAGTATCTTTCTGTATAGTGACGCAAATGGCTCTCGCTGTCAGTTGTAAGACCCTGCACGGCCACATCGGCACAGTCTCTCTCTCTCTCTCTCTCTCTCTCTCCCAGCCACATGCGGGCGTCCATCGGCCACGCCATCCGCCGCCGAGGGCGTTTTCCAGCACAGGGGATCAGCTTAAGGTAAGCACGTAAGGCCCCGTTTACAGGGGGGTTTAGGCGTTGTTGGCTTTCAAAGTGTGCCCTGTGCCCTGCTGTCGAGCCGCTTCCATCATCGGGGCGCCGCTAGTTTTAATCTGGCACATCCAGCCCAGTCCCTCTCCACCTCCACCAGAACTCACCACTCACCACCGGCTCCCACTACAGCATCCCCCATTGCCCGCCACCAAGATTTCTTCTCCTCTCTACTACACTCTGCTCTGCTACATCTACAGTAACAACCAACACTTCTCCGCAAGGCACAGCCCATAACCCAACCTCTGTACTTGTGAAACATCTTCTCCGAGGCTTATCGTCCCTTGCTTGCTTGCTTGCACCGCGCCCACAGCTTGTGATCAGAGCTTGTCAAACAGCTGTCCTCGACCGACATCGTCATCCCAACTCGATCTCCTCACCGTCGCCGCACTCTTTAGCCTAAGATGATGTCCGGAGAAGCTTGGTTGTTTTTGTTGTCGGTGCTCATCAACGCCGTCAACCTCTTTCTGCAGGTCTTCTTTACCATCATGTACAGCGACTTGGAATGGTATGGTTACCGCGGCTCTCTTACCCTGTTCTTTCTAGGATGTCAAGCTTTGCGCCCCGATGCGCGTATTTAGGGTGCTTCACAGGATGAAGGCTGATCGACTCAATTACAGTGACTACATTAACCCCATTGATCTCTGCAACCGACTCAACACCTACATCATTCCCGAGGCTGCTGTGCATGGTTTCTTGACCTTCCTCTTCCTCATCAACGGCTACTGGGTGCCTCTTATCCTCAACTTGCCTCTTCTTGGCTGGAACATCAAGAAGTATGGTCTTCACTATTCTCGAGCGACGGCATGAAATTAACAGGAACTAGGATCGTTGACAACACCCACCTGCTTGATGCGACGGAAATTTTCCGCAAGCTCAACGTTCACAAGAAGGTACGCCATAGTGATCTCACCAGATATAAAAGTTCGTTCCTAACTCGAAACAGGAATCCTTCTTCAAGCTTGGTTTCCACCTCATCATGTTCTTCTTCTACCTCTACAGCATGATTGTTGCTCTTATCCGAGACGAGTCCTCCTAAGCGGCTGCCCCTCTCGACTGAGCCGTGACCCGATCATGACCGGCGTTGGGAACTGCCCACGTGGACGAGAACGGGTTGCAATATTTATACAGCTAGTCGAGCTCGGCTGACACCCAGAGCCGAGTCGATTAGTCACGCGACGAGAAGATATGAACCTGCCACGGCAGCACATAACGAGTGGAAGATGGCATAGACTGATGACGGGTTTAAAGAGGCAGGCTTGGCGTACATATCCTGGTATCATGCCAGCTGGCGCTCTGGTTGATTACTTCATGAAGGTGTGGGTGGCATGTTCTGTTGGAGACTGAGGCACCGCATTTAGCTGGCCCCAGTTAGCATCCTTCGGTGATGAGCCCGGTGTGATAATTGATTAATGACCGAATAAATAGCCAGTTTTGATGGATTGGACTAAATAAAGGTATCATGCCTAATACCTTAAAACACATTTTTCATGCTCAGTTGACGCACATTCAACTTACATAGACTTTAACCTTACTTGGAAGATAAAAACCTGACATCAAAGGTCTATAAAAAGCTCACTCTCTTCCTCCATTACCAGCTACCGAAATCCCCCATCCAATATCTGAGCGTCCAAGCTGCGAAGTCGGTCTCTGGGTAATGCGATCATAGTCACGTGATCATCCAGTTTTCGCGACCAGCCTGTCGCGCCTTGGAAGCTTTGGTCCTGCATTGCGACATTCAACACCATCAGTAGTCATCAACATTAATCCATCCATCATGGCGGACTTTGGCGAGTATCCGCCAAATATGGCGCCGCAGGATGCGCTCATTGTCCGAGAACAAGCCGAGCCCGACCACGCTGTGGTGCCTTATTCTGCTGAAGACCTGTCGCGTCCAAAGGCTGGCCCGTTGAACCCATTCAAGGACGAAAACAGCGCTTTGAAGCGCAAGAGCGTGCCGACCGGACACGCAGAAGAGACTTTCCTGAGCGAGCATACATTCCGAAGCAAGCACCGCGCTGTGGAGCGACGAGGAGGCCCTGAGAGGGAGTACCAGACGAATGCACAACAGAAAGAAGAGGCTGCGAGGATACGAGCAGGACGAGAAAGCAAAGGCAGCGCGATCGTTGCAGAAGGTCCCGGATCGTACGTCGGACCTTGGGCTCGGTACAAGCGACCCGAGTACGAGGTTGTAGGAGAGGATGAGGAACTGGCAAGCGATGAGGAATACGAAATTGTGGAAGAGGAGGAAGAGGTCGTTGAAAGTGGAACAGTGGTCTCGGCACCGACAAAGGCGCTAGAACAACGAAAGGTGGCCGAAGAGATGGGCGACGAGACGACAACATTCCACGGTTCCGCCGAGTACGACTACCAAGGGAGGACATACATGCATGTTCCGCAGGACCTGGACATCGACTTGCGAAAAGACGTGGGCAGCGTTACCAACTATATCCCCAAGAAGCAGATACACTCATGGAAGAATCACTCCAAGGCAGTTACCGCATTGCGCTTCTTCCCTGGCTCGGGACACTTGCTCTTGTCAGCCAGCGCCGACACCACCGTCAAGATTTTCGACGTGTACCACGAGCGGGAGCTGCTACGGACGTACTCTGGACACTCGAAAGCTCTATCTGATATTTGCTTCAACACGTCGGGAACTCAGTTCCTGTCTTCTTCTTACGACCGTATGATCAAGCTCTGGGACACAGAGAAGGGTGTTTGTGTGAGCAAATTCACAACGGGCAGCACTCCTCACGTTATCAAGTTCAACCCTGGTCCCGAGCATGCAAATGAGTTCCTGGCGGGCATGTCGGATAACAAGATTGTTCAGTTCGATATCCGCACGCCCAACGAAGTTGTTCAGGAGTACAACCATCATCTGGCAGATGTCAACACCATTACTTTTATTGACGAGAACCGTCGTTTCATGACAACGTCTGACGACAAGTCTCTTCGAGCCTGGGAATACAATATCCCTGTCCCTATTAAGTATATCGCAGAGCCCGACATGTACCCCATGACGCGCGCAGCTCCCCACCCAAGCGGCAAGTATGTCGCATATCAGAGCTCCGACAACCAGATCCTCGTGTACGGCACAAACGACAAGTTCCGCCAGAACCGAAAGAAGAGTTACCGCGGCCACAACAATGCCGGTCGGGGCATTGACCTTGACTGCAGTCCCGACGGCCAGTTCCTCGCTTCAGGTGACTCTGGCGGTTATGTGTGCTTCTGGGACTGGAAGACGTGCAAGATGTACCACAAGCTCAAGGCCGGCAACCAGGCTATCACCAACGTCAAGTGGCATCCTCAAGAGACGAGCAAGGTAGTTACGGCGGGTCTGGACGGAGAGATTCGGTACTGGGATTAAGGGGTGTAAGACTACTGGATGTGGGTTGCATGGCATGGCGTTTAGGGTATTAGATGAAAACAGACAGATACAATACGCTACAATAGTATTCAGTAATTCTTATGACGGGATTCTTTTTTCTATTCATTTAAAAGTCCAAAAGTTAAAAAAAAGAAAAAGTAGCTAAAATATTAAGAATAAAAGCCTATAGCCTAGGCTA
>JABFFF010000371.1:0-70209 GCA_013623665.1 Fusarium sublunatum | reverse complement strand
CATGTCCTCAAGCTCCTCCCGAAGCCTCACTATCACGATACCCCCCCCCCTGACCCCCTCCGCCACGAAAGTTCACCCCCTCGAGGCCCTCTACAAACGTCCCAAACCCGACGAAACCGCCGCCGCCGAAACGCCCGCCGCCAACAAAGAAGCTGAGCCTTTTAGCTTCTTTGGCGGCGACAACGACGACATTGAAGAAGATCAAGACGAGCAGCAAGACACGGCCAGCCGCGCCGTCGCAACGCCCGGTCCCATGACACCCTTCAGCCGCCAGGACCTCGAATGGCGCAACGTTAGAAGCGCTGCGCCCACGCCTGACACGGCTCATCCCTCGCGCATGCGCAACTTCTGGCTTGAGGACGAGGAAGAGGACGAAGATGCTGAGCAAGGCTACGACGAGGACGACGAGGAAAAGGACGTCTCTGGCCCTCAGAGCTCGACCGAGTTCCAGGCCTGGTTCTGGGAGAACAGGAGGGACCTCAACAGGTCGTGGATGAAGCGTCGCAAGACGGCCGCCAAGGAGAAGAGGCATAGAGAGAACAAGGCCAGAGCTAGCAAGGCCGTGTAGATATTGTAAATCATTTATAATATACAGTAATGGACACGAACATGTGTGTTATGCTTGATAAGCCGTGTTTTTGCGCCCTGTGTTTGACCTCATGTATAGGGTAGCCATTGACCAAGGAGAACTTCATCCTACAATTGCATTTACACAGTACTGAGGTGTCTTCACCTTCAATGTAGATAGATCAAATGAATTCATTGATAATCTAGCCTTCTGTATCATTATCACACTTCAAATACATGCGCCTATAGTATACTAATGCGTATATGCCTGCAGTAACCTCAACCATCATGAGCGGCATAACACAACATTAAGCATCAGACCATATAAGGGTGATAGGTGTTACATTTCTTTCAAAGGAAGTATATAGGTATGTCACGCCGATGCTGTTCTCTGCTCCCCTCTTCTTTAGGTCATCTCCCGAAACGGCGAAGTTTCTCGACTAAGCGGCAGATCATTCACACACACATGTGGCTGGTTATCTTCTGAACATGTGTGCTCTTTCTGCCCCGGAACGTTGAGCCTGCTTCCCGTCATAGCCTCATATATACCCGAATCATCCCTTTTTGGCGGCTCTAGGGTGACTTGTCTTACAATGCTGTCCCTCGAACGCATAGCACTGCTTCCTTGTGAAATATCCTCCTCGGCAGTTGTGATTGGAACCCCAGTTGACTTTCGAAAGTGATGTCTATGGAAGAGCTTGTGACCTCCTTGCTTGATTCTGTCCAACAGACTTTGGTGTGTATCATAGTGTGTGTCTAGAGCTTCTTCTTCTTCTTCGATGCCA
This sequence comes from Fusarium sublunatum, assembly GCA_013623665.1. Lineage (NCBI taxonomy): Eukaryota > Fungi > Ascomycota > Sordariomycetes > Hypocreales > Nectriaceae > Fusarium > Fusarium sublunatum. The sequence continues at coordinate 68,857 of JABFFF010000371.1, read as the reverse complement.
GCTACCTGTGTGCTGCGACGTCGAGTGTCTGCATAGAGCGAAGCACTCAACCTTCTCTCGGCAGCAAGAGTGGTCGACAAACGCTGAAAATCGGTTGTTTCTGCGTTATAAATCGAATAGAATGGATTCGTGTCGAAGAGGGAAGTGTTGCATATAGCAGGTTGCAGAGGCTCTTCTTCAGGAGAATCTGATGAGACTGTTTTGCCCTTGCCAGAATGGGCATCGACGCCATGTCGATACAGCGTGGATGATACACGTTTCTTCAGATCATGGGCATCATTAGGTGAGCCGGGCCAGTTAGTGGCGCAGTTACGGGAGACGAATTTAGGAAAGGAAGTAATGACTGTCCCGTCGCTGATTCTCTGCTGCTGCTCGAAGCTCTTGTTGCACATGATATCCGCAAGAATCTCAGCTGTACTCTTGGGTGAAGCATAGTGACGTAGAATAAACTGGCCTTTAACCACCGTTGGATGACTTTGTCGACGATCATCGAGGCACGAACCTGAGCCCCCATGGATTGGAGAGCAGCAGTCAGAGACGGTCCGACAGCGTGTTCTTGAGTTTGGGTCATAATGTGCAGGATACGCCCGACCCCAAGTAATCTCAGCAACACTCTTGCGAGTGATGACGGTTGTTTTTGCGTCAGATCCCGCACCTCGAGTCATGGTATGAACCTGCATGTCAGATGCGTTAATGTTTGCGTAGGATGTCCTGGGTAAGTTGATGGTTGTAGCTGGATCGATGGCTGTAGACGAAGGGACCAATATAGCTGTTGAATTCTCATCTAGCCTGGGTAAGGAACGACTTTCAGAAGACTCTGTGGCAGTGGTTATTTCAGGTTCATCCAAATGCTCGTTCCTTTGCGTTTCATCCAGCACAATTCTGACAATATCGCGTATATCCTTGTCACCAATAAGGTATAGTCCACTAGCCTCTTGGACGTGCTGACCTTTGCCATCTATGATATGTAGATGCTCTCTCAAGTGTCGGATCTTTTGAAGTCGGTCGCTTACTTTTCTGGCAATGTTCTGGGTAGCTTCTTCGCCAGCATACAGTGGTTCATATGTACTCATCCCTGCTTTGTGGGAAACGGAACTTGCAGCATCAAGAACTACGGCAGGTACGTGGGAGGAGTCGAATCGCCAAAGGGCCTCGTCGCTGTTACTCCTCAATGTACTCTTGTCTTTCCCCGCAACATCAATTTGATAGGCTTCCGCCCCTGGTTCCGGTGAAATGAGTTTAAAAGAAACCTTTTCAGTTTTGTAGCCATCCTCTGCATCATCATCTTGATACATATAGTACGCTGAGCCGCCAGGACGGGGATCGAATATGTAGTAAGCTGGACATTCGGTTACGGTGGGCGCGTCGGGAGCTTCAAACGTGCTGACGGACTCAACGTCCAGGTCTGCCGGCCGAGACGAGTTACTTCCAATGGTAGCAGCCTTGGAATCGTCCTGTACATCGTGTAGTCGGTTGTATACAGCTCCTAGGTTGTAGAGCTTGGCTTCGGGTATCGAGCGTAGACGGCTTCTCGTGAGGGGCTGTGGTGACTGGTCTAAGGTCTCGGAGGAGGTGGCAGCGAACTTCATAGATTGCTCATCCGGCGTTGCTTGTCCCAATGAATGCAATTGCTCATCTATAGAATCAGCATCAGAATCACCAGGCCTGTCCTCTCAGAATATAACGGTTCCTCGATAGCCTTACCCGAGTCGCTCTCATCCGATTGTATAGAAACATTAGGGGCTTGAGGCAAAGTCGTATGCTCTTCTGAGCTTTGCGTCTTCTCTACCGCTAACACCCTCACTTTCGGGAGGTTGGAAAGTCCTTCGGAATCATTGTTCTTCTAGAACAAGGCTTTCCCATCTCCCGGACTGACAAGGGACGAGCAAAGGACGTTATTTGGAGCAGTCTCGATTTCAAAGTCGTCCTGTCCATTTTTATCATCTTTGCCAGCATCGCAAATTGCAAGCCCGTGAGAAACGCCATCCTTGGTCGAGTCTTCGGCTTGGTCCACCGCAGAGAAGAGAATGACTTCTGGTTGAGGGTCGGGAGTAGTAAAGAGCTTGGGGAGTTTGGGAAGACATCGTGCGGCATCGTCATTGTGGTCCTCCATGTTGTCCAGAAAAAGAAACCGCGTCGGCGAATGCTTTGGAATATAAAGTGTTAGAACTTAGGTTATCTGTTAGAAGTAAAACAGTCAGAATACAAGATAGGATGAGAGACGATACATTGAAAAGACTGAATCGAGGTATGGTCGAAGATGTTTCGAGTCAGTTGGAGGCACAAGCACCCCTTAGCTTGAACGTCACGGCCGGGCTCCTTCCAGGACAAGTCAGATGGCCAGGTACTTGCTCCTTCCTTGCCCTTCGAAAAGCCAACACAAATCTAGGGAAGGAACCGAAGGTTAAGTATCTGCCTCAGGAAGCCAAATACTTGTGTATTTGTAAAAATGGAGGTATAGCAACAGCAGCGAGAAACACAAAAGGCCATGGTACCTAATGATCATTTCTATTATAACACCCTTGTTCTTTCGATTGTCAAATAATAGCTGGTTTACGCTGATTTACGCTATGTAGGATTGGTCGTAATCCCTAGAATGCTCTCGTGAGCCAACTTGTGGAACTCCCATAATGCTGACTTTCCGATGCTCGCCCCAACGCATCATGTTTCAGTACTCGAGTAGCAAATCATCCCCATTAGCTGGACCTTTGGCATCCTTTCCATTTTCCTTCTCCTATGGTAATGGCGAACCCTTTCCAGGTGTCCAGCTAGATCCACCTCCAAACGCCGATCCTGGTGTCTGCGCCAGGATGTTAGTGTTCCTGACTGGCGTTACCGGTCCCGTAGAGCCATCGGCAGGCAAAGGAGGAGGCGTATCAGTCCTTGGCACGTGTTGGTCATCCTTGCGAGGTGGTTTGAAGTTGACGTCTCGACCCGCACGGTAGATGTCCTGCAGCATCGTCTCTAGGATTCCGGCATCCTGGAACTCGAGATACTTCTTATACAACTTGAGTGCTGTCCGGGAATCTTCGATCGAGTCATGTGTTTCCATCTGGATGTCTTCCTTGAGAAGATACCATGCCAGAAACGCCAGCGACAGTCTCCGTAGTCGGGACTTGAGGAAAAAGAGGTCAATCGTGTCGATGACCTGTGACTTAGGGATGTGGATGTTGATGACTCGAAAATCCTGCTTTAATCCATGGCCTAAGAATTTGCATCCAAGGTTGAGGAGAATCCACATCTTCTTGTAAGCCATTTTCAGGGGCAGGAGACTATGCGTTGAAACTCGAGGGTCCAGGTCTTGCTCGGTGATGCCCGAATATGATGTCAAATAGTCGACAATCGGCTCTCTGATATTGATGTAATCGTCGATAAATGGTACGCCTTCGTCTTCACCCTGGCCGCGAACGACCGACGCTCGAGCAAGCGCGTATACTATGGGCCGGATTGTTTCTCGTTCACCGTCGGAATTCATTTCGATCTCTGGCTGCCGCACAGCGACGAATTCGGTATCAAGTGCAACAATAGTCTCAGGACCAGGGACTTCAGTTTCAGGGTTGAGTACTTGATATGTCTTCGTTGTAGGATCAGAATTCGGACTGAACAATGTTAGCAACACGAAATTCGATGACTGGTTAGAAACACACCTAAAGTCCTGGTAGAGTATCGAAGTGTCGATATTCTTCTTCCATTCCGTGTCAATATTGTTATTCTGATCCTTCACCTGGTATGCAACAACAGAAGGGACCTTCCAAGATGTGTTGAAAGTAAGCGCCTCTTCTGTGCTGACCGATCTCACCAGGAAGTCATTGAACAGATGCCATCGGCTTTCGCCTGGTGCTTCAGGCTCTGCGTGTGCCACTATTCTTTTGGTTAACGATGAAAATCGGCAGTAGGCCGGAGACTAACCATTGATCATTGACACAAGATGCGATTTCTGAGTCTGTCCACTTTCGATGTTGATGGCCATACCAGTCAATGAATATACTTTTATGTTGTGAATGCCTCGTTGCAGATGGAGCTTCAAGTCTTCCCCTTCATAGCAGAAAAACTGCCCTTGGTCCACAATGATTCCGATCTCCTCGGGAAGCCAGCCTGGCGTTGACCAGAGCATCCGTTGGTCTTGGTTTGTAATAGCGGTGTTTAGCATGAGTACAGCTGGTATGCTGTGGATGCTCTTCCTCGTAGCGATTGTCTGATATCGTTGACATCGCCCGCACCATCCCTTAGAGGTAGTTTCTCTCTCCACACTATTCTTCAGCACTTGTGAAAAGGTGGTGCGCGGCAACTTGGTATTTCGGCCTCCGACCTTCTGACGATGATAAGTTTCTGTTTCTATAGGATCACTATCGTACTTACAGCAGATGGATAAAGCAAGTCGTTTACGTAAGTCGATCCGGGTCGTGTGTATTCACTCCGGCAATTCATGCATCTAATCGAGCTTGTTGCTGAAGTTGCCAGCACCTGGGTAGTTTAGTACATGGAATAACTTGCCTTCAATGGGTGAACAAACCTGATCCATGGCGGACGATGCTGGGTTGATAGATTTGTAGTCATAGACAATTCTGTCTAAGAGGAATCGGGTCAGACCCTGCAGCATGACATTCAGAGATGAGCCATGAGGGTCTTCTTCTAATAGGCCAAGGGGACCAGCTGCACGAGTTAGTTTAATTCTCATCGTTCATTTTTCAACATACCTTGGGGATGGCTGCTTAGAGTTTTAAGCAGATTTGTTGCTTGGCAAATTGACCCCTCAGCTTTCTGGAGCATGTCGAACAGAAAACCAAGCTCGCAAAGGAGACATATCTCGCTAACGCAGGCAGTTGCAGCGTGTTGAAGAGCGAGATTCCGAATGACAGGAGTGAAGTGCATTATTTGAAGCAAGGAGTTGGCATATGAGTTCGAGATGTGAGTTTCGAGTCCAGAGTAACGGGTTTTGTTGTAGAATCTGTGTGCAGTCAGCCGTCTAATTCTTGCGCAATCGTATATGGAAGTAAAACTAACCCAAAGTCAAAGTCATCCACTCCAAATTTGCTGTATTTGATCTCAACATTGCGATACATGACTGGAACTTCAGACTTCTTGCTCTCTATTTCCATGTCGGCAAGAGGACTGATCAGCTCGTCGGCTTTGTCATCAGAGTGAGCAGCGATGGACGTGGCGAGCTCGCGGGCCTTTTCACTGAGGAACTTTGGAGCCTTGAGCCCAGAACTTCCTGATTTGTTAACATTGCGAGTGTTCTCAGCCTGGTTTCTTCTCAGTCCCCGAGTGTTACGGCCGTACAGTCCGAACTCGGTAGCCTTAAGCCCTGAGAGAAACTGGGAATCGAACTTGACAGGTGGTGCACCGACATCACAAGGTATGTCTGGCCATGCAGATGCAAGAACGTCTCGATAGTGCGGCATACCAATCGAGTTCAAGGGTCTGCTCCTGTCAGTAAATTGCCTATAATACCCAAAAGACATCACTCACGTTTCTGGTGACCACTCGATATTTGGCAGTGGCTCTTCGGGGGTTGCAAATTCGATTGGGGTTGGCAAATCCACGAAATGAAGCTTCGAAGGAGACCCCCACAAATGAATCACACACTCCGCATCTGTCAAGGCAATGGCCTCGCCGGAGGGTGCTATCTCGAACATGCTTAGATATGAAAGCACATTGGCTTGTCGGACGTTGCTCGTGTTAGGATTCATCAGATCCACGACATGTATTTGCCCGCTTTGGGAGACCACCATACTCGTCGTAAGCATTCGCGGGTGCATTCGTACATAGGCAGCGCCGGCAGGGAAGGGAATAGGGGGCATAGATGACATCTTTTTGATATCAAAGACATTCAGGAAAGGGTCGAGCATGTAGTTCTGGCCTTGCCTCAAGGAGTATCCGCAGGTGACAATAAAGTCATGCTGGGCATCCATGTCATTGATCAAGGCTGAGTGGGCATTCCATGTTTTGACAACGGCGAAGCTGACGGGGTCTAGGAGATTGACGGAGCCGTTCTTGGTTGCGGCACATATGTAACGCCCGCGCCTCATTATCGTATATTGGTGTTCAGTAGATACCTATAGTTGGTCAGTATAACGATCAATTGGTGGATGAAGTTATTGCTGCTAACTTGTTTGACAACATCACCCTTAATAAGGTCAATGACAAGCATCATATCTTGCATACCAGCGGCAATGATCTCCGCCGTTCCCTTTGAAGTAAAACTCATGCATCGTAAATCTTTCATATCATCGTGCCTGCTGATAATTAGAGCCCAGCCTCTCTAACTCTTAGCGTTGTTGGGTCTTCCTACCTGATATGCCATATAGGTGGTCCTCTCCGTATGGCCATGTGAACATCTTTGGCACCCAATGCGACAATGCCCTTCTCGTTCACAAGTATTTGGCGAACCGGACCGTCGGAGGATGCATGCGCCTTGAAGGAGGTATATCGTTGAAGCTCGGTCCCGTAGAACGAAGTGACTCTTCCCTGGTGTCCTGATTAGCACCAACCATGATATAGGAGTTGGCTCTAGCTCTTGATATATGACATACATAATCATTGCCTGTCCAAAGAAGCTCCTGCGAATTATCAAAGGTCATGGTCGTAACGGGAGTGGACATCGCATGCACGCCCGGAGGCGGAAACGGAATCCGGGCGACCTAAACAGCAACCATAGAATTAGCATGCGCATAATGAAGCAATTCTAGATGATCACGATATACATGGATATAATGCGGAAGCACCCGGAACGCTTTATGTCCCTCCATCGTGAATACGATATAAGAGTGTGGGGAAACGTACCTCATCCCAATCACCGTCCATTGTAGAAGAATATGGGCATTATCCGTGGGCGCATAGCTTTAGGAAGGCGCGAGCTTATGCGCCAGCCTCTTGGAGGCCTGGGCAGAAGAGACGTCACGAGGGCTAGGAGCAGAAGAGCAGCAGGCGACGAGAATACAGCTTCCAACACTCTGATATTGGTTTGTTTGGTGGAAGTAAGTGCCGGTGACGGAAGTGGGATGGATACCAGCTCCCAAGCTTGGAGGGGCAGCGAGCTTGTTGCATTGGCCGAAATTTATCCGGCGCGCGAAGTTGACGCGCCTTGAAACTCTGAGAACTGAACGTGATGCGTCTATAATATTGTAGGATTATTTGAATGATCATGATCGGGTTTGTTCGGTTTTAGTCAGTGATCGGCTAGGGCTGAGACGATGATTTGAGGTGAGCTACTCAGGTACTCTATGTCATAGACTACCAGACATGGAATCTATACTCGGTCGCTCACCGATTTGTTCATGCTACTAGGTACCAATGAATGCAAACTTATCGGATGTATCCCAATCATCTAGCTATTAAATGTTTTCAGAGCTGATGTATAAAGAACGGGCAGAAACTCAAGTAAGCAGACTCACATCAGAGACGAATTGCCCGCAAGCTGACTGAGTTGATTCCATCTTTTCACAGAACGCTGAGAAGGACGTGCAAGTATCCATGTATTGTGATATTCATTTCGAATTTATTCTATCCTCAGGTTCTAACCCCAGCGTAATCTATATTAAATCCATTTAATCGCTTTCAAAGATGCTACCGTGACCCAAACCAAAATGCACCCCATTGAAAAACACCTGATGTTGCCGAATCCCAAACCTTTTATCATTAATCATGTCAGATGGTTAGCCTCGAGCCAACCATCGCGGGGCGATGTTGAGTAAACCATCAAGTAGCTTTCATAGCTCATGACGCTCCCAAAATGAGAAATGCCACACGCCCGTGCGCAGGCAGCTATAATTGTCGAGTTCGCAGTAGAACATCCGTAGTTCCGTAGATCCAAACTCCTCGGTCCCGCACGACTCGCGATTGAATCTAGATGCGGCCGCAAGACGAGACCAGCAGTCCAGTCAAATGCGAATGGCCCTTTTTCTGCAGCCAAGATAGCCCTCCACCGGCATATCGCCAAATGCTTGGTGTGTACCGCCGAGTCTAAGAACAAGCGCGGGCAAACCGAATATGCCGAGATTTGGTGTCGAGTTCCTTCGCTATCCATTCTGTATCGGGGGCCCGAGTTGTAATATCGGCCATGCTAGCGCTAGTTTCAGTCGAGATGGTGACCAACCCAAAGTAGGCAAGCCGATTTGAGGAATTCCAGCGCGATAGTTGTATGGTCGGTCAAATCCTCCGGATAAGACGAGAAAGGAGGTGAGACCAGGGTAGTAGTAGGATGATCGCCGCCCACTCTGGGGTATTAGTTATGATGCTGCATTGCGGCGTAATTTGTCATGACACTTGGTAGACAGTGAAATTAACGGGAAATACGTGCATGCTGAAGCCAGGGGCTTTGGAGACGGGCTCTCCAGTCGGTTCGACCTGTACCTGCCATCGTGTTTTAGTCAAGGCACCGACCTCGTCCCATAGTCGTTGAAAGCTCGCTTGGTCGTGTAAATAAGCGGATAGAGTGCTAGTCGAAGAGGGTCCTGGGTGATTCGTGCCGACTTGGCGGCCATAGATCATTGCGTTCTTCGTGCCGGGCTTTAGGAACTCGACGACTCGTTTGGCGATATAGAGTTGTTGAATCCAGTTGAATAGGTGAAAGAAGCTGCCTGCGTGCACCATGGTGATCTTGCCACGCAAAGAGGCCATCTGCTTGTCGGCAGGATCCAGCATGTCGCCAGCAACAAACGTGGCTTCCAGTATGTCTCGATCCTGGAATAGATCGTACCCAATGTCGATAAACTTGGACTGCAGGTCAGTTCCGATGAGTTGAGCGCCGTCGACACCATCCGCACGGAACTGGCGGATCACTTGTCCAACGCCACAGCCTAGATCCAAGAGGACATCTCGGGAGCCGGCAACATTGAGGCGGAAAAGGGCCTGCTGGTAGCGAGGATCCTTGGGGTCTGGGATGTAGAGGAATTTCCACCGTCCAACGCAAGGGTATTGTGAGATGCACCAGGCCTTCTCCCGCTAAACACCAGGTCTTTGGGTCAGTTGATGCGCTTGAGATGACAATCAAAGGCATGCACTTACAACTCGGCGTATGTGGTCATCGAGATCGTTGTAGGGAATCTTGCTGTAAACCTCGAGGAGATGTCGAGCTGGGCCAATATCCTTAGGAGGATCCTCCAGATAAGTCCAATCCCGCATCTTCGTGACATCCATGCTTAGCAACATGATGAATTCGGTAAACTTGAGCTCAATGCGTTGCACGACCAACTTAAGCGAGGTATAGAGGCGAATTGGCTGTTGTGAGATGATAAAAAGGGTGATTTTCCATGTGTCATTGAAACTGGAATAACGTCGTGTAAGCAAGCAGGTACAGTTTTGAAGGATAACAAAAGGGAGTGAGAACAGCCATCAGGACAAGAAATAAGCAATCGATGATGCCATACTAAGGTCAGGTAAGGGATCTAAGGCATTGCCATTTCAGACCAAAAAAGAAAGAAAAAAAAGGGAGACCAGAAAGACGTAATTGAGAAATGCTGGGACAAGGGAAGAAGGTGGATGCTAACCAAGTTTATAGTTAACGCGAGAGTTAAATGGTAGTAGTAGGGAAACCTTAGAAAGCAAGGGACTTTTGCGGTTTTGACGTTGCGGGATGGACTAATAAGCTCCTCATGAGACAAGCTTAAGACAAGGAACAAGGATAGAATACTACGTCGCAGCACCAGGATTATCTGGCGTGGGCACAAAGGGATTTTGACTTGTTGAGTCGTGTTAATAGCGCATGGAGCAGTTGAGGAACACGGCTTATAAGTGAGCCAGCAAACTAAAAGCCAACTAAATAGAGAAAGGCCGAGGAGGGAGAAGAGGAAACTTATCGACTCGCATACATACAAAAAATAAATGATGTTATCGTTTGCAAAGGGACCCATCTCTAGAGGATCCATTCCATCCGTGGTTCGGGCGTTCCATGACTGCCGCTTCTAGGCTCTCGGCTGCAACCACACGTTGCCTTTCCAGGGCTCTTTTAGCGCCCTTGGCCACTAGGAACGCCCGGAACCCTTCTTCGCCATGCAATACCCAGGCTCAGGTCCCGTCCATTTCGCAAATCTCCATTTGAGCGCCTCCCGGCGTCTCGCTCGGGCGAACTTGTGCCCGGATCCCTTTAGTCCGCTGCGAGACGGGATGGCTTGTGTAAGTGGAAGCCTCAAGATGTGCCTGAGCATATCTAGATAGGTAGCTAAGTAGCTATGTATATGTGTAAGTGCGGACATCATTCAGCCGCATAGGAACTGCTTCTGCCAATAGCCACAGAAACACAAGTGCTTACAGTAGGGATCGAGCTGTTGTCTGTCCCCTTGATGCAGTCCAATTCTTCAGACACGTCATGGGACTGACAACACGCCACTTACCTGCTCCTTCAGACTAGGTATCTAGGTATCTGAATACCGGTAGTATCCACTGATCCTTGGTCTGTCAGTTGTCAAACGGCTCTTCCTTATCTGGTTGGCCACCGTTCTGGTCTTATCAAAGACATGTTTCGACAAAAGCAAACATGAGGATCCATTTGTCCAAAGTTGTCGACAAGTGATTTCTTTTTACTCCGCACAGTCGGGAGTAACACATATCTGGGCTACCATCCGCTGACATTCCGTCGCAGGAAACAAAGCCGAGGGCGGTGGCTGTCAGGGGTCAACATCGCCGTTTGAACGTCCCGTTGTTCCGTGGTGTTGACAGGGTCTACTAGCTCCAAAAGCTGACCAAGAAATCTTCAGCTCGAAGATCTCTCTAAAGGGATCAGGGTTCTTCATGGCAGGGTTTTTTGAGTTCTCACCTCAAGATAGGGGCAACCTATGAGCACATAAGTAATCACAGGAGCAAGGACTGGGTAGAAGAAACAAATCAGTACATATGGGCTCTGTGCGTAAACCCTCACGTGCTCGCATAATCTCTACTATCCAGCTTAGCCTCGACGCATCGTCAAACAAATAGAGATCGGCATGTTTCCATTCTGCAGTGAACTAGAAAGAAGATATGTTCTAACCCAAACATAGAAGTGAGCTTCAGTGCTAAATAGCCTCGTATTCGCTGTCAAGGCCCAGTCCGCGACTTGAGTCTGTTTCGGATATTTATGTTGCTTAGAGATCTGGGTCATGTTACAAGCCGCTTAGACACGGTACTCTCCGTTAAGTTTGCCCGACAAATCCGATGTTTGGCCAAAGCTTTGAGGACCGAAGTTTTGCTATCCCAATCTCTCCCATGCAGCACTACCAAGCTTGATTTTGCTTCAAGTCGCAACGCCAAGGACCGTACCGTCATTAGTTTCCTAGCGGTTGATCATAGTATGAAGATCTCAGGGCCACGCCACGGCAGCTACAAGCACGCTAGCAAAGGATAGGTATGAGTTGGCTCTTCAGGTGCCAGGGGTGTCTGTCATTATGGATCCATTGCTGTCGGCATTGAATCGCCTCAACTTTGAGGCTGTTCCTGTCTACCATGGACGATTTGAGGCCGTGGGAAAATTAAGGGCCCCCTTTGTCTGTCGGATACTACCTTACCTTAAGTACTAGGCTCTAGTCTACTCTGGATGTGTGAATCTCAATCTTGACTATTGTTTCAGTTGACTGCAAGCATGCCTGCCCACATTGTGCAAACATACAACACGACATATCGCAATAAGGTTCAATACGAAATGGCGACGACTCCTAGGATGCACTGAAACAAACTTTAATACGATTGGTGAGCCAACATCGACTGAGTAGATGCCTCTCAGGAAATTCTCGGCACAAGGTAGGTAAGTGTCCAGCGCACAATGAATTAGCTACTCATCAATAAATGTAAATGGGGTTCAATGCGGCCTTATCCAAGGAATATGGAAGACGAAGGAGAAAGATAGGAAGAAAAAGTGTCAATTCGTCTTCAACTAAACTCAACAAAGGATGCATATTGTCGATTTATTCAGTCTCGTGATATCTTGACAATGAGCTCTAGGTTAGCCAGCTGACTAATCCCACGTACGCCCCCATGCATGGCAGTTCACGCCACACTCCGAAAAATTCTTCCTTCTCCGTGATCTTGTCAAAAACACCCACACAACCTAGGCCGCCCGTTTCCCAAGTCATCGGGGCCGAGTTCTTCCTCTTCCGTCGAGGCGTCGCTGTCGTATCGCATTTATCCAGCTCCGAGATCCCCAGAACAAGAGTCGTGTAAGTCGCCATGACCAAGATGTAGCCTTTCCAATTCACTGCACGAACGCATCGTCGTCGTCTTTACAACCGCCTCCAGTGCCATCCTTTGGTTCACCATCGGCGTACACTTCGTCATCATCGCGTCGAGCTGCTGCTAACAATGGCTTCGTCCAGTGACATCGTTGCGCGTCGCGCAGGGCCTGACTTGGTGGAACGCGGTGATATCGCGTCCCGCTGCTGGGGATAATTAAACATTGCGCTCGTCAATCAATCGTCTGCGCATTGTCGAGTGAGATCGCACATTTTCTTAGATACACGTCAACGCCAATACTGTAATCGCTTGCAGCTATGAGCGCGAACCGAGAAGGCGAGGCGGGCGACGCCAACATCACTTACCCTTCACCGGGGGCCGAGGCAATGGAGGCTGGTCCTTTCTACAACACTGGTGGTCGAGAGGGCGCGCAGGATCATCAAGAACACGAGCATCATGACCGTACCGAGCCGCATCATGAGCCGCATCACGAACAGCCCGAGCATCATGTACCTGAACAAGTGCAACACGTGCAGGTTCCGGAACATGATCAGAGTGAACTCCAACCACCAGAACCAGAAACCCCTCAGCAACATGTCCCTCGCCCCGCCAATCTCGAAGAGCTGCAGCTGGCAGCACAGCTCGGCCAGGGCTTAGCTGGGACACCCATGATGCCCACTACGGACCCTAATATGAACGTCGAGGACCCAAACCTAAGAAGCATCATGCCTCATCCTGAACCCGACCAACAACAAACTCCGTCTTATGTTCATGACACCCCGACTAGTGACCCGATGGTGTCGCATGCGATGTCTGTTTCGGTTGGACCGGCCATGGCCGCTCAATATCCCATCGATAACAGCATCCCCCCAAGGAAGCGATCTAAGGTGTCCAGAGCTTGTGATGAGTGCCGTCGGAAAAAGATCAAGTGTGATGCTCAGTCGGATACAGGCGACACCCCCTGCTCTAGTTGTGCAAGGTCATCTATCAGGTGCTTGTTCAGCCGCGTACCCCAGAAACGAGGCCCAAGCAAGGGGTATGCCCTCCTTTTATCCCTCTACTTGTGGCACAGAAACTGACAAACTCATCAGGTATATCAAAGAACTCGCAGATCGTATTCATAGCATAGAGAACAAGCTTGAGTCGGAAGGAGGCCTCAGTCAAGACGATATTGATAGGTTGTTTGTCCCGGATCGGCCTAGACAGAGCCAAGGCGAGGATTCCAATCGCAAAAGACCCTTTTCCAGCATCTCGACAAATGATTTCGCAACACCCTCACGACAGACACCATGGGGGTCGGAACATCGAATCCAGGCTTCGCCAGGAGCCTCCGACGGATACGCCCCTTATAGCAACAGCTCAATGGCGCCACAGCCTACAGGTATCAAACCTGATATCACACCTTCTAAGCCTCCCGTTGCTGCCATGGATGTGCCAATGCCTGATGCTAGCGAGGGGGTGGATATTGATGAAGGCATGCTACACAGGTTAGTAAGGCTATAGTGTTTGTTGCTTTCTGAAACTAACCACTGTCCAGTTATTTGTCAAGCGTTCAACCTGTATACCCAATACTGCCAAGTACGAAGAGTCGAATGCAGGCACTGCTCACACAGTGTCCTCCGATTGTTCAGAATGCGTTTGCAAATGCCCTCCCTGCTGTGGCGGCGTCCGGTGGCGATACGAAGCTTGCCAGTTCCCTGCTCAACGAATGGGAGAGCAACGAGACCTCTGCCACGCAGGCCGCCCATATTGTCCACGGACAAACGTTGCTGCTACTCATTATTGACGCTGATTGGCGCTCATCGCCAACTTTGCCGTTCCTGCTAGCACGTGCGGTGTCATTGGCCAACTCGATGAAGCTCTGGAGATATACTCCCATGGAATCCGTACTGGAATCAGACTCAGACGATCAGCTCTCTGTACGGATATGGTGGTCACTAATTCTAATGGACCGCTGGCATGCTGCAGGCACAGGAAAGCCCTCGCTAATACCAGATAGCAGCGTAGTTGCTCCTCCTGGCCTGGAGAACATTTTGGGAGAAGTTTGCTTCTACCTCGTCCGTAAGTGACAACACAATGCTACTTGGTTCTCCATTGCTAACTAGATTATGTTAGGACTATCAAAGCTACTCAACCGCTTGTCACATGTTGTATCAACATTGCAGCCTGGAGCATCAACGACCGAAGAGCCAATGGCCCAGATTCTAGGAGACTACATCGAGAACTATCGAGAAGACCTACCGGCACATATCGAGCCCGCGTCGCATCCTATGGTTCATCTAGCATACTGGCACTGCAAGCTCATAGTGGTGCTTCTGACTCCAGGGGCAACACCAGCAGAGACGATGTGGCCCACGAAGGAACTGATTAATCTGCTTTTCGCAAACGAGTACTTGCGCAGTCCGCTCGTCCACCACTTTTCTTCACTCGTCTCCATGTCCTTGGCGAAGCTGGTCAAGATCGATAGATCACGAGAAGAAGCGACGCAACTGATCAAGGATATCGTAGAGAAGCCTGCTGCAGTATGGGATGGCGTCCGCGATAAGCTCGCAGACCACATGCGGCCAACATCTTCAGTAGAAGCAACAGCGAGCCAGGGTCTTCAGCACCTGGCAGACTTGGCCACAGCACATGAGGGCATCGCGCCAGGAGGCGACGACATTGCTTTTGGGCCGTCACTAGCATCGGGATATCTGGACGTGGCATAGGGGTCGAGCACTGACATAGACCAAATCCTTGAGAGTTTTTATGATGAAGAGGACATGAAGTGACGGCAAGGCCTGCCTTGTTGGGAAAAGGGAGGAAGTGTACTGTATCAGTGGAAGAAACTGATGTCGACGAATAGCCAGTGCCGGGTATGAGCGGCGGATGATAGGTTCGCGCTTAGCCATGTCAAGTTCTTGTTTCCATAAGAAAGAAACAAGCGATTTTGATATTCACAAACCATTTCCCCATGAAGCAAAGCTTCTTCATGACTTTAGTTGATCAACGGTCTAAACAGAGTTTTTTTTTTCCCCCAGGTGAACCCACAGACTTTAAGCCATGCATGCTGTCATAACCTTATCCCGTCAATCACAGGCTGCGATGTTGCACTTAGCAAAAACCATGTTCAAGCTGTACCTGATCGACACTGTTTCGCATCGAGTTTTGAGCACCGGATTTCAAGCTAAGGACCCGACGGCTCGGATTTTTTTGATTTTTTTTGGCTTGTGACGGTGGGAGAAGAGTGAATGAATTGACTTTTACGTAAACCCACCGTTATCAAATAAAAAGATTTTTTTTCTTGCCGTCGTTTTGAACTAGACTAGACTAGTCGAAACTGGTAAATAATGGGTTGTCGGCCTTTACGGAGTATAAGGTACTTTACTACATACGATGGCCTCGGCTTTCTGGTTATGGCTTCGCTTGGCCGCGCGAACGAGGAACGATTAGGACACATTTCTGACCGGAGAGAAGCATGGGACATTTCCATGGATGCTTTTGATATACACCCCCTCCAGCTGCATGTCATGAAGGAGGAAAAAAAAAAGACCAGGCTAGACCCTTCACTGAGCTCATGTTCCTGTACCGGCCCGGACCTTTTAACAGAAGCAAGCAAGCAAAGCAAAGCACACGGTATCTGAATTGGCAAAAAGCAAACATACAGATCATGATGAAGAAATTTGGGGGCCACTTCGATATCTGTCATTCCTCTGCCGTGGAAATAGGTAACCAGTCATGGTCCTCCCACCCCCATGGATCCAAGGACTCCCCAAACTGGGGTCAACAGGGATGGTTAATATGGGGGTTTAAAGACGGGGAAATAAGATCATCAGTGTGGCGGCGCGATGGCCTTGCCTATAGCGCGCCGCCAATATGAGGGAAACGCTGGCTGTTTCTGAACTCGGGCGTTGGAAACAAACATGTTGGGTATTGTTGAATTCTTTCTCTGTGTTGGTTCTCAACGTCGTCGAACCATTTGATCTCCGGGCGTCCGGTGACGGGCTGCTTCAAGGTCCATGTGAGGCTGTCGTACCAAGTAAGTTGCTGGTGGTGGGTGGTCAGTTGTGCTTGATCCAACAGATCGACTGAGCTGCAATCCACCTCGAGACATCACCCAATGTGCGTGTGAACGGAACTGTGATATGGTGGTGGCTCATGGATCTCGACTCGGTTGGTCTCGGTCCTCAGTCATGAAAGTCTATTGCATAATGAAATCCATGCTGAGTACTCTTCGTTGTACTCAGCTTCCCATTGGGAGCAGAAAGATATAATAGAAAATGCAAGCAAATAACAGCAAGCAACAAATTCAAGCCTTGATCTATAGTCTCCGTCTTGCTTGTGCCATCTGGTTCGCATCCTCACCATGCAGGTAAAATGATGCGCAACTCTCAGGACTCAATTTGTTATCTCCCAACTCTGCTGCTTGTTTCGTCTGCCGTCGTCTCCAGATTCGATCCTCAGCGCCTTGCTTAATTCCAACCTCTAACAAGGTAGTATCAATCAAGTTGCACTCCTCCGCGTCAACGCCACCACGGCATTGTATCCCCTTGCTTGTTGTAATGTATAATCCAAAAAGCCACCGACGCCTACTCCGGCCCCCCATCCCCCCCAACATGTAATAAGAAACATAATGCTTGTCAAAAATTTCCAACCCGTCTATTTTTATAGGAAATGTCGTCTTGTCATCATCATCACCGCTAAAAACCTGGCATATAGCATGCATTCGGTTTGCGGGTGGTGGCGAGCCTGATATTGCTCGATATAAAACGTATGTATGTATTTGGTGGTATTCGCGCGAAATGAGAAAAAGAGAAGCCATGCCCCTCATGGCTTCTACCCGTGTGGTATTTTCCAACGCCTGCCAGTGCGTCGTCCGAATGACTTTAAATAAAAAAAACCGATGGGGTATTGAGTACGCCAAAATATGTGAAATTTCCGTGTATCTTCACATGCCCCAAAAGCTGGGCATGGAAGCAGGGCCGAGAGGGTCGGGGCTATCGTCCATGGTTGTGATGCCCTCGTTGTAGTTTGGCATCCAGAACGCAGGGTCGTCCTCGACCATCGAGAGGCCGGCTCCAGCCATTGGACCGCTGTCCGCTCCCTTATAGAAGCTGTCGTAGTCGATGGTAGTCAGGTCGGCCGAGTTAGCCACCACGTTGCCGTTCTGTCGGATGAAGCTGTCGCCACGGCTGAATCCTTCTAATCCGTCAAAATCGCCATCTCCTCCGGGCAGAAAATCCTCCACTTCGGACACCTCACCCGAGGTCGACGTGGTGTTCGCAAGGTGGGGCAAGTGCTCTGAGCCGCTGCCGAAGTCGAAAAGACCATTGAAGCTCTGGGCGCCAGTCTGGCTGTAGCTAGAGGGTGTGAAGCTGTCGCCCTTCATTTCTGAGAGGTCATAATGGCTCCAGTCAACTGACGCCGCACTCAGGCCCGCGCTGTACATGGGAGCCTCGGTCTCCGAGTTGAAGCCAGAGCCAAACAAGTCGAACGTGCTGTTAGCCATATAAGGGGGGTATTCAATGCCTGACAAGTCGAGGGGAGGCAGATTGCTGTTAAGGTTCTGGAAGCTACTGGCACCGCTCATGAGTGGCGAGGCTGTTTCTGACTTGACTCTCCGTTCTCGGTTGGTAGCAGAGCGTGCCCGGCTGCTGGGAGGCTCCCGTGAGCTCTTCTGCAGCACGCTATCGGTTCCCATGCTGCCGGTGCTATGGGCCGAGTTCACTCTGTTGAGCTGGTATGGGCCACACTTTTGTGACACTCGGTTGCTTCGGTGTGCAGGCTTGTGATGGCCATGCTGGTCGAAGGTTAGGACACCATCCGAGTGAACTGTGTTCGCTCTTCGTCGTCGACCCGGGGGCTTAGGGCGGCCGGTGACGCTCATGGTCAAGGACTCGCGTTCCGAATCAGACTCGGGAACAGTGTCGAGTGCAGGCTCATTCTTGTGGGCGCAACTGCAGCGGCCACCATGGTTACAGCAACATGTCTCTGCGAAAGGTTTAGAATATTTGAATTGCGTGAAACATCCCAAGGTCCAAGGCAGACCGAGAGACGAGAGGAAGCTCACCAGTGTGCCCTTCAACGGTCGGCTGCAGATGGGCACATTTACTTGTCTTCTCGCCGCAGTCGCACTTGACATGAGCAGAGCGCGACTTGCGCATGGAGCGACAATGTGCGCATTGGGAAACTGGTCGACCCTTCTTATTGATATGTTGAAGAGGACGGTCTGGCAAGGCGACGAGGTTAGCAAATAGCACATACACCTGAGCCTTAGGAAGCTAAGCCAAGAGGAGTGCGTAACCGTGTCTGCCCGTGGGCGACGACTGTAAAATAGCGACCCATAACTTGTCTCCTCAGAGTGAATACTTACCAGAATGTTGACAATTGCTCACGCGGTGGCCGCGAACGCAGGCCTCGCAAGCATACTTCTCTCCGTCAATTATCATATTGGCGGGGTCCTGAGACTGGATATAGCTAGGAGTCGAGTTGGAAGTTGAAAGGTGAACTAGATGTCGTGCAAACTGCTGTTTGGCGGAAAAGATGTGATCTGTAGGGTTGTGAAGGCGACAGAGGCGAAGTCGAATATGGTTATCCGAGCGAGCAGTAGAAGAGGATACAGTGGGTTTCTATCGGCACCGATATCGTAGGGTTGTATGTAAGTGTCCCGCAAAGCGCCAGTAGGGATGTGACTTGCACGCTAAACGTCAGGGAAAACGGGTCGAGAGAGCTTTAAAAACCGGACCGTCACAAGAACATGTCGCGGCGAAGCTTAGGACGAGCTGGAAGAGGCTGGAAAGTGAAATCCAGACAAAGAGAGCGGGAGCAGAAAGCAATAAAAGTTTTCGAGGGCAAAGTTGGACAAGGCCAATTGATGAGAGAGAGGAACGGGAGTGGAGATGCACCAGCCAGTGGGTGGGGATTTTTCCTTGGGGTGCCTTGGGGTCTCCTCTCGACTCTACTGTACGGTACCTAGCTTAGCTTGTGGCCGGGTTGGATCGCTCGCTAACTTGGGTGTGCGATATCCGTCTCTGTGGGTGTGGGAGGGAGTGCGCCGCAGGAATAACGGAGTGGATGGGCGGGCGAGGTCGGCGGCACGACCGGGGTTTCTCGTGCACAAGCGGGTTTGGCGCCTTCAGCTCCAGAGGCAGCTAAGACATAACATCGACAACCAAGGCCAAGCCGCGCTGCTGGAGACGTTGTGGGTGGAGATGTCGGCCCGGATGGTCGGGGCGTTCTCGTTTTGTGTTCTTTGTCGGACCTGGCATCAAAAGGTACTGTATCTTGGTGACGTCGGCGGCCGACATCAACAAGAGAGCACACCGCACAGCCAAGCGCGCTCCGTGGGGAACGCAGGGAGTTGTAAGTATACAAAGGGTAGATGGGAGGTTGAAAGAAACTGAGAGTTGGGCAGAGTCAAATCTCGGGTGAAAGAAAGGCTGTGAGTCGAGAGGCTTCTCTTTAGTATGTATGAATCTCGATGACAGGAGACAATGACGAGGTAGCAGCAGTGTCGAGCGAGGCATGGTGGGCGTAGCAACGACGGCGAACAATGTGTCCGTGAATAGCAACATTGATCCTTTGGTCCCCTGTTTCCGTCATGATCCCTTGACAATCCCGTTGCGCCGAATCGATTCCCGAGTCAAAATCGACATGTTCCTTACTCGCTGGTTGATTTCTCCCATCTTACTACCCGCCCGCTGGGTTATTCTTGTCCCCAGGCCCCCATGGGTCATGCTCCAAAAC
This sequence comes from Fusarium sublunatum, assembly GCA_013623665.1. Classification (NCBI taxonomy): domain Eukaryota; kingdom Fungi; phylum Ascomycota; class Sordariomycetes; order Hypocreales; family Nectriaceae; genus Fusarium; species Fusarium sublunatum. Next base: position 48,991 of record JABFFF010000371.1, on the reverse strand, counting down.
CCTTGCCCGGAACAGCAAGACAGGCGTGGAGGTCGCGGACACGGGCGCGATCGAGGATACTCGGCTATACAGTGTGGGACGATGGCGCAAGCAGCAAGGTGACCGGGCTGGGGCGCCGGGGTGGAAGGCGTGGGCTGGGGGACAAGGCAAGGGTTCTGAAGTGACCATGACGAGCGTGAGAGGGTATCATCACCCATGACTGACTGCGCAGTGGCTCATGGCCCGTGACATGGGCCGTGGGTGAAGAGTGGGATTGAAGCCGAGTATGGGATAGCGTCCTGTTTCTGCTCTCCAAGGGTTCAATTGTAGTAAATCAATTGAGCAGCCAAGCTCGTATGATATGGACCCTGCTGCTGCTGCGATGCTATGCAATGCCAAATCGATGTTTCCCCAGCATACACAAGGCACCAAAAGGCGAGACTTGATACGCTCGCATCGACCTTTGACTGTCTGTCATCAGCGAGCAGCCTACGGCTAAATGTCGAGTGAGCTTGGGGATGGATAGTGGAGCTTCAAGGTGACGAGGACGGAGGATGGTGGACCACGATGGACGGGCCAGATTGGTGTGAGACAGATTACAGTGGAGTTTAGCGGAATGTACAAAGTGAGAAGGAGGAGCCCCGTCGGTCTTGCTCTGACATACGGAAAATGGCAGCCTCAACATCGGCAACTAGCTAAGTGCATGGGGGGAAGGAGCTGAGAAGCGACGGGTAAATTAGGTTAATGGCAGAACGGGATGGACGGACGATCCAAATACTTCCATCGAAAATCCATGCAGTCATTACTCCTTCATGGAAGATTTCGGGCTCAGCAAAGACGCTGACTGGTCTGAGTTGATCTCCTGGAAGTTAAAAAACAGCCACAAACAACGGTCTTCTTTGACGTTGCATTCGCCCCGAACCTCAACTCTAGCCGACCGGGACTGCGAACTATTTGACGAAATACGGATATACACTCGACTAGGTACTCGACTGTATTGCATTTGAATCCAGCACGACGGTAGCATTACAGTGTCCTTTATTGCAAGTCCACTTCTGCTGTGACTCGGCGTACTTATGACAGCCGGGCAGGTCAAATCTTGTTTCGTACCTCACCAGGCAGTATCGACATCTACGGCTACACTGGTCGCTGACTGACATTAATTCATCTCGTACATACATATAAGCACGTTAGCGGCCGTTTGCTGGGGTCGTCGGACTGGGGGCGGCCAAAACAACTCCAGCATTCACCCGAGAGGATTGCGACAGGACATGACAGGCAGGTCATTGGTTCATCTATATTAAGCTAACAGATTGAAGGTCATTGAACACAAAAATTAGAAGAAAAGTTTTACGTACATGCAGTAGCTTATCGGCGGAGCATCTTCGGGTCGATCCATCAGACAGATAGGACAACTCGAGTCGATTCGAGTCGAGTCGTGCAGCTGGTGGTCGGTATCCGCTCGGCAACTCGCAGTGCTTGCTACTAATTAATGCCGGATCAGATACTAAATTTAATCGAAAGGGCTCGATTTTCAACAAGCGATGCACTATGTAATGTCCGCCAGAGAGCATAGTACAGTACAGTACTATCCTCGCCTACAATGCCTTGTCCAGAATGGGAGCGCTGACGGACGCAGATGCAAGGCTCCCGTCCGTGCCGCTGCACAGCACTCGAGACTTACCGAAAGCACATACAGCCTGATTGACGAGCTCTCAACTCCACTTATCAATCAATGGCTTCCTCGGACATCCACTGTTACAGTACGCTGGTCTCCAGCAGCTTTGATAGGGCGCGCTTAATGTTTGACTACTGTACAGCATATCCACATCATGTCTTGGATTCATGAATTCAACATGGCCCTGGCTCTTGGCAGAAACAGCACCGCCGAAGGAGACGATCATTGTCGTCAACAACTGATTCGCTACGGAGTACCTATATCGGTTAGAGTACCCATCTGGCTTACTTCAACTGGCTGTATCGACCGCAATCTCGTTTAATGAACTTCACTTGTCTTTGCTCATACAACAATTCATCCAACCATGGAGATGAGCTCTGCTATTTGATGCTTCGCCTCCCACTCAACGAGTGCTGACTCCATTCTGCCGCAGCCAACAGCATCATGGCTTTCAAGCCCCCTTGTTCAAAGTCCACGCGACTCTTCTGTAAGGGCCCAGAAGGCCATGCTGCCATGTCAGAGCCAGACCAACAGTCCTGAGGAATTCCGAGAACGTACATGCAGGAAAAAGATGGCTAATGGCAAAGCAGCTTGGGATGCCCATTTCCAAGACCCTCTTGGACCCTGCAAATCATTGGTTCTAGGGTGTCCTCCAAACCAAATTAAGCACCGACGGTGTTACCATGACAAGTGCACTTGTGTGCAGACCGCCGATCCAGGGGTATTAGTCTAGCTCAGCCTGAGGAGAGATTCGCCGATGCTATTCACAGCCTCGCTTTACCTACCGGACTTCCTATCTTGGTTGACTCGCTCGTACGCCATGCGATGCCTCGTCTGTTATTCGAATTTAGTAGGACACGCTTGGCCAACACTTACATATGGCATCACCATTGACGACTCTTGGCTACACTCCCTACTACGCTGGACAGCGAGTTGTGACAGCTGCTGTTTCGCCTGATATTTGCTTACTAGACCGTGCCGTGCAGGCAGGCTGAGACATCCTCCATCCATCCATTGGCATTGTCGACTTTTCCGCGTCATCAGCATTACACAGCCATCTGGCGCACGCGTCTTGGTTCAATCAATTTGACTTCGATTTGTTTCGGAACTTGTGCATACGGATACAATCCGAAGCGCGGCAGGTTTATGTACGGCTTGGCTGTTGGCTTATGTACTGTATGATACTGGTGGTGCATGCCACTCCAGCATTTCCCCAACTTCCCCCGCGATGCACGGATCCCGACGGGATAGCGCGGGCGAGCGGGTGCCGGGGGCTTTGCTTTCGCAAATCCAGATGAAGGACGAGTAACGGCCATCTAACGGAAATGCCTGGGAGCGTCTCTCAGGGATCACTCTTGTTGCCAGTGTAGCCGTCATTGTCGTCGTTTACTTCTCGCAGTATGAACATGACAGGTTGCGGTTATTCCCCATGTATTCTAGTATACGCTTGCCCAGGAGGATATCTATTACCGGCCTTGCCAACAAACCCCCAATCATGATGCCTCCGGCAGCAGCCAAATCAGACAGGCCAACCTGACAGGCATCCTGCGGTACGAGACCCCGATTTCTGCCGTTGCATAAGTGCATCCTTCATAATGTGTATACTCCTCGGCGTTGCGATATGTTGACCTGCTCAATGGGCTTCAACCTCCTCGGAAGTTTACCATCGCTGATCAACATAGGATTTACCGCCATTCACCCAGCGAATACTTAAATGTGACCCATTCGGTATCCCGCTCCAATTGCCGCTGACTTCCGCCTCACTCCAGCCGGAGAAACCAAAGCGAATGAATTTTGGCATCAGGATAGGACAATTCTTCATTCTGGAGCCGCCGAAAGCGACAACCGCGTTTACAATTCCCCGCTCTGGCACTTCGGTGTGCGATACCGAGCGGATCTCGGAGATGGAGCAGACCGCCAAGATCTCCTCTGCTCTCCATGTTCTTTCTCCACACGTATCCTGTGTCAGGATTCACGTCGAGTTGGGCGAAGGAAGTCCTCATCGTCTGACCGTAACAGATGCGGTGTCAGGGACGCTACGCAGGTACCGGTCTGGATGACCTTTGACGTGTTGGTCGATCGGACGGGAGGTCTCACCTGGTGGTCCATATCCTGCACTATAGACCCTGCGTGAGCCTCGTGGACGCAGGTCAGGCAGGGTCTGTACACACCTGCCCGTTCCCTTACTTGCATCGCTGTCCTGTCATTTGTGACTTGGCCCTACCACGGGTCTGGGCAACTAATAAAGGAGCAGGGGTTGGTTGCAATGTCGTGACAGGAGCATCCTGGAGTTTTTGGGACGATGGGACATACGTCATTGAAGGTCTTGCTGTGTCTTTGTTCATGATACTCTCTTAAACGACGAACAGCAAGTCTCTTCGATCCACAATCGATCGGCATTGTACCGGTAATTCGCCGCACAAGTTATGTCTAATTGTCTGATAGCCAGCCTCGTGAGCCTGTTGACACGACAAGATTGTCTACATTTACAGGCTTGGCTTATCGCGGCTGTGCGACTTCGGCTTTTAGTTGTCACAAAAAGAAAAACCCACAAAAGCTGTCCAGGTCTTGCCTGGTTGCACAGACACCGCCATTATCAGTCATATCAAGTCGACTTTTAGCAGATCAGGACAGATCAGGCTCATTATTAGCCCCAATTTGGAAGATAACCATCGTTCGCACACGGCTGCAAACAGTTACTCTGGTAACCCCACGGGACAATACTGTACTGCACATCTTCACTCGACACTGTCCTTCAGGTCACTCGAAAACGGGTCGGAAACCTTGCCTGGCTGGTCTAAGACTCCAGACACGCTGTCCCATGGGCCCCCACCATCCCGCATCTTTCTGAGCCGACGTGATTGGCTCTTGGCAATGAAGCGGAATTCCCCCAAACAGGATTCTGGATGTCTGCTGTCTTCACACCCCGACCCTTTATCTGTTTGGTTCCAGCAGCTTTTCTAGAAGCCTGTGCCCCTGCATCCTTTGCGGTACGACGTAGGGAGCTTGGACCAAGCTGTCAAAGGGCTTCTCAGGCCAAAAAGTGTTTCGTGGGCCGAACCAATCTCACCAGGCCCTAAGTATGGCTTGAAACCTCATCAGCCCGAATGGAAACACTTTCCCACGGTTCATATCATGGCCACTACATGTTTGAGCGCTTGTACGCCGTAAACCTTGGGAAATGAACATTTGCCATGGGTTACTAATTGATGACGATTGCTCGTACATAACTGATTACCTAGAGCATGATTGATGACTAGCCATGTTCACTAACAGCTCTGGCACTTTGATAATTGTTTTGTTGGCGATGGGGCTCACCTGCAAATGCCTTGCGGCGATTCCCAATGCGTGCTGGTTCCATCTGCACCTCGACTTTTGCGACATCGTTTCTATCTAGCTGCATCTGCTTCGATCCATAGCCAATCTCGTCGTCTCAGGTCAGCGCAGGTAAGAGGGGGAGGCCATTCGTTCTCTTGAGCCTCTAAAGCCTACGCTGAATGGAGACTTTGGGCTTTTCTAATTTCCAGCGTTTCTGTGACGAGGCGGAGGCTAAGCGCTCATCGAATGTTCGAGGTGTATAATGTGCATGCGCTTAGTCGACTGAAGACGAAGCTGCGGTCTGAAATAGCTACCTATGATGACCTAGACGTTAGAGCCCTGTCCCTAGGGCGCTCGCTGTCTTGACTCTCGGTATATCATGGCAAGCCGCGGTTGCTGGTGGACAATGGATGATGAGGGGAGCATCCAAACGGGCCGGCTTGTTGGTAGTTCCCCATATATTTGGGCCACAGACTACGGCACGGCTGCATCTACCTCTACGTATGTATGTAACGTTTGGTAGACATCCTTGCTGGAGACGAAGTTGACGATGGATGGTCTTGACCACGACGGGACGGTGACCGGCCCGTTAATGGCCGTAATAGGCAAGTCGAACACGCTTTGACAGGTGTTCTCTCTGATTGGTTGCAGCTCCTTGGACCCGGCTCGGATTGGCGCGTCTATTGGCTGCGCCAACGCCCGCCAAGGGCCGCAGCCATTGGTCGGCGGCCCCCACGCTTACGCAAAATCAAAACTCGCCGTATCTTTTCCAAGTCGAAATTTTTTCCCCTCTGCAACCACACAAGTTGGGGCCAACGTCGACTTCGCTGGGCGCCACGAGGTCTTCAACCATCCATCATCGCTGATCGCCGACAGCTGCTGCAACCTTCAATAACTCTTGCGCCAGCTTTCTGGTTTGATTCTGCCTTCAGGTGTCTTTGGGGGGCGGCCGCGTCCGCACATCGAGTGCGTGGTCGTTGCCGCCTCGCAGGGCTGAGATCATCAAGAGCATCACCTCGCACAAGCTGCAGTACTGGTTTGTGATTTTGTGATGCTCGGTGGCATCATCTCTTGGCTCCTTATGGGAGCTTCAGGCTCTGATTGCTTTGCACCATCCGACCACATGCGCTGTCATGTGTAGTACTAATGAACCTCATCAACACAGCCCTTGAAATTATGTATGTGATGTTTTGCCAGCAACCACGTTGGGATTTCCCAGCGTGGTAATCGGCATTCAGTGTCTGCTCTCCATAGACCTGGATGTTTTTGCTCTGGCATAGATAAAGTGAACTCGTTGCTGGGCACCCGGCTTTGAGAATGTCGTCTTGACTTCTTGGAGAAGCCGGGAATCAGCTGTAGGCACATACCGTAAACCTTTTCCAAGTTTTTTGTCTGTTATAACAAGGTTATTATGAAGTTGATGAGCCAGCCAAACTTGTTGAGCGACAATGACATGCGCTGAGTATGGCTCTAGCTGGCTTGGCTGACCATGGCTTCTCAATAACCCGGCAGTTGAAATTGCGTCGTTGACGTGGCGTTTCAAGCACGTCGCGTGGAAGTGATGATGACCTTTCCAGACCAAATCAGACGAGACCAGTCTCTGTCGAACCTTCAATCTCACCCGGTTCGCTGTACCCCAAACCCGATCATCAATCAACGATCGGCGGCGTGTCCCGAGGCCGCAACACACCCGGACGGACGGCGTCGCCGATTGGAAACAGGCTCCCGGGATTAATTAATTTGACTGATTGATTACAATACGTATCTTGATGACTTGTCTTGTTTGACCATGGACGCTGACGCCTGACTGAATATATCGGCTTATGGACCCGTGTGGCATAAGGCAGGGCTCGAGACGGTTCGCTGTCTGTTAAAGATGGCAGATATAGGTAAGGAGGTCATTGTTTCTTCTTCGCTGCATCTCTATGGCTTGACTAGAATGCCCTGCTTTGCTCTCATGGTGGTATCTGACGAGCATCATCACATTCAGCCCTGTCCGTATATAGCAGGTGGCCGTTGATCAGCAACAAGATGGTGTTGTCGAGCTTGTCATTCTTCCTGGGCCAGCAGCTCCCATGAACGTGACAAGGATGTAACTATTACATACATGATCAATCACCCAACGATGATATGGAATTGAAGGCTACAAAGTGACGCCAGTTGCTAGACAAATGAATGAATTAATCCGTAACTCTTATTTAAAGTATTAACAGTATTCACGTATTCAAACAATTATAATGCTTGGCTTTACTGGGTATCGATGGTGTGCTCCAGCCTCCAGCCTCCCGCCCCTATTACGACGACGCCATGGACCTCGGTGTCCAAAAGTGGCGGGGCTGGGATGTTTACCGAATTCATCTTCATGATTGTATAACCAAAACTACCTACCACGATACGTTAGCTTCACAGCATAATTGCACTGCTTTGGTTGTATTGTATAACCAAGTTTATCGAATTCGTTTCCCGCCAATCATTTCTCAGTGAATTGCAGTAAACAGCATCGCCTGAGGCTGCCCCAGTATCCATACGCTTCGTCATCATGGCAGACAACAGGTAAGAAAACGCCCTCTCATAGCCAATCGCGTATAAGTCATTCCCAAGAGCTCAACCACTAACACGAGCCCTCAATTGCAGTCGTGTCGATATCATCTTCATCGGTGCTGGCGCCGTCGGTTGTTTCTATGCTTCGCGCCTCCATTATGTAACGTCTCTCTCCCTCATCACAGGCATACACATACTTACCCACATCATAGCCATCTCACAACATTCACGTCTCTCTTGTAGCGCGCTCCAACTATGCCGCTATTCAAAAGGACGGTGTAAAGCTTCAGACCCGGAGCTTCGGTGACTACACTTTCAATCCTGATGCGGCCTTTCCATCTGTCGACGCTGCTGCTGCGGCTAGTTCCTCAGGGGCAAAGCGTGACTGGCACTATATCTTTGTCACCACAAAGGCTCTCCCAGATATCAGCGATGACTCTTCCATCATCGAGCCCCTCGTCGGGCCAAAGTCTTGCATTGTCCTCATCCAGAACGGCGTTGGCGTAGAGGAGCCCTTCCGCAAGCGCTTCCCTAACAACCCCATCGTCAGCGCCGTCACCGTTGTCAGCGCAGAGCAGATCACGCCCGGCACTATCCGCCAGAACCGCTGGACGCGTATTAGCATCGGACCTTACACAGATGGTCTGGGCTCTAAGGACTCGGAGCTGGGTCGTCGTGGAACCGAGTCGACCGAGGCACTGCGTCGCTGGTGGACAGATCTGGGCGGTATTCGAGACGTAGACCCTCACGATGAGGTCGGCCTGCAGACTGTGCGATGGCACAAGCTATGCATCAACGCCGCTATGAACCCTTCAGCCGTGCTGTCCGGCGGCCGTGGGAACGCCGATATGGTGGCAGACGACGAGCTGCAGCGACACCTGCTCGGCGTGATGCACGAGATCCGGGACGCCGTGCCCCGTATCCTGGGACGGCCGTTCCCTGACAGCATGGCCAAGCCGGAGAAGATCATCGAGAGCACGGCCAGGAACAAGGGTGCGAGGCCCAGCATGTTGCTGGACTGGGAGGCGGGCAAGCCGCTGGAGCTCGAAGTGATCCTGGGTAATCCAGTGAGAGTCGCTAGGGAGAGGGGCGTTGAGATGCCGAGATTGCAGAGCTTGTATGCGCTTTTGAGGTCGGCGCAGGCGACGAGGAAGAGGGAGACTAAGGGAAAGTTGTGAGAGGGGAGATGTTTGGTGGATGATAGAATATGTTGTAGATTTACAACCAAGATTTAGTTGCTGTTCTTGGAAGGCGACGTTGGTGTCATGGATTGCTAGAAGTCTCGAGCCATTTATAGGCGTGTATATGTTCTGTAAACAATTGTTATAGCCTTTCTGCCAAAAGACATGCAAATGTCGATGCCCTTGCAACTTGAGATAGTTTCAGCGAGCCTTATCAAGACCATGAGCCAAGTCAAGAATGCTTACAAGGTCGTTGCACGCTATTATTCTAGTCAAAAGCGTTCATTTGTCTTGACAATATGGATAAGTGCTGTCGCTATGGAAGCACAATAGCCCTAGACTACGTTATCCATATATGTGACACAATTTCTTGGGTTATGAGGAGCAGGCTCGCATTTATCTACCACTAATTACTTAGTAATCATTCTCTTCATTGATTGATCATTCTGCTTCACAACTGCTGCCGACCCTAACTGTAGGAATGACTTACGGCTAATTCGATTGTCTCTGCAGACAATCAGTTATCTTGCCCCATCTATATCTTGTTTCTAGAAGGACTTTGGTATACTCTGTTATATTGAGCTTTTGAAGTGATCCTTTGGAAAGTAGTCCCAACCGAGATTCTAAGAGTGTAAAGATTTCACCAGATGTCAACTGCTCTTCATCCCATGTCCCAAGGCTCTCAATACCAAAACTGGGCCACAGAATGGGAATCTTCTGATTATCATCGTTTGTTACTGACATTTCATAATACTCTCTCTGCATAACTTATGTGTCATATTTGATGTTTCGAGTAAAGAATTCCCTTGGCGCCTCCGATTGTCAGGGGAAGCCAGATATAGACTCAAGCGTGTCCGCAACCCGCATTGAAAAGCGACTCATATTTCAGTCTAATCCTCATCTGGAGCACCTTAAACGGTTCCAACAGGTGTATTGTAAGAGTTTAATTGAGTTGTTACTGTTAACTTCTCAACAGCAGCTGTCTTGGCTCAGGTTCGCATGTCATATCCCCAGAGTAGGGGACTCCTGTGAGGAATGCAATACAATCTCTGTACAACCTGTTAGTTGCCCTTGTGATTAGTACTCTTCATAGATCCGGGTATTTATTCATTTACTTCTTATTTATCGATAATGAGTTCAATAGACGAAATCAGTTGTTGTTTGACAGCACAAAGCAGTTGGGAGGTTTACTGCAATAGTTGTTATCATACGTCATATAAGCTACAATCCTGTTCGAATATATAAGAATATTGTATATTTGACGTTGGTTACTTGGTCTATTTATCAGGTAAAGCTGTGAATGAAGGTTGGTGCCATGGAATGAAGTGAGTAGAGGCTTCTTTGAGCCTTAGATCCTTGAGATAGGGATATGAAGGTTTATGTTCAAAGTTTCTCTTTGTCTATCGAATGTATAAGGGTCTATGGGACTGAGGAAGATGTATGCATCTACGTACCGAGTATTTAACCTGTTATAGTGCAGAGCGCGAGGGATACCTAAACTGTGAAATGCTCTTTATGAAGATTAAAGATAGCCATAGAAGGAAGAGGAGACCCAGCAGGAAGAGAGTCAGTAAGAGAAAAGAGGAGAGGGAAAGGAAGAGGAATACAGAAGTATAAGTATAGAAAAGTAAGCAGCTTACTTATGCCTAGGATTACAGTAAGCTGTTGGCATCAAGCTTTTATAGATATTCAACGGTTCAGGTGTGAAGACATGAAAGATGCCGACACTCAGGCCCCTGACAGCTTCAGCAGGGAGCGGCAGCTTATATTTATGACTATTGTCCCTGTATAACGATGACATGTATGAGCCTGTTACTGTGGTTTAGGCCATGTATTGTATGTTTTGGGTTCCTCGGACAATACTTATCCATCATCTCAGACGACAGTTCCTTGGGTCCATCCATACAAGAGTACCATTCACCCGCCGTTCGAGCTACTTTGAAACCATGATCATCTATAGCGAGCCTTATCATCTGTAACTAGAGTATGGAATTGATATGATTGCTGAAGTATAGCTCCCCCGCAAAGTTCTAGCCTCGAAAGTGCGTTCCGGGTGAACGGGATACGAAGACGATTCTACTTTATCTCCAACCTTCTCTTGAGTTCTGGGCCATAAACAACTACTTTGGGGAAAGCGACATTTATAACCTACTAGTAAGCTTGATATATCCTTACTTGCTCACCGTTAAATTCTGGACTTGTCCTCCCAAATATATACAGCTTAATCGCAGCTCTACGACGAAAATGCTGTGGACTTAAGAGCCCCGAAATCTATAAATAGTGTCAATATATCACGTTATTGGAATTGATTGAAGTAATGATATTACTCGTAGCTAAAACTCATCTTTCAACATAATGCCAGCCAATTGCTTTGAAGGTCATTGAGCTGGAACAAGCATTGTCGATCAACAAGGATGAAAACGATGAGGCTATTTGTTTCAAGTTACATAGATCGACCAATCGAGTATAAGATGGCCACGGCGACTAGTACATCTAACGCGATGCTACATGACTAGTTATGCGAAATATACATACACAAGCATGTTCTCTTTCAAGTCTCGAACGATAATTATCTTTCTAGTGCCAGCTTTTCTAGGATAAAGCGCGTGCTACTATGTCCTGAAAGCTCCCTTTGGGCTAGTTGGGCGATGCGGCTCTAGTTAACTTGACTCGTTGAGAAGGGCGCTTCTGGGTGAGATGCGTCTTAGCCAGGCTGCTAGGATATCCATGGCTCGATCTCTTATGTATGCTTTTGCACTCCTGAGCTAGACAAGGCTGACCTTGCTTGACAGATCGACCCATATTGTCAAGGTCTAGACTGACCTAATACTTGATACCATATCTGTCTCTGACTCTACGCCCCTTACATCTATCCAAGTTTAAAATGCGAGAGTAAAGACCCTGCAAGTTTGGTGAGCAGGGTTTAAGTGATCCGGGGTTCAACCATAAAGCATGATATATACATCTTCGTTCTACTGCTTTGGAGCTATATTTATCTCTGGTGTTCAACATCAGTTAGTCATTGGGATGATAAAAATAAGCATCAAACGAGGGATACTTATGGACTTGAGTAAGCCAGTTGAAGTAGGGATGGGTCCGTTATAATGGCTGGCTGATTGATTCTCATGAAACTGTTTTAAAAACACTCACGACGTTTGTAAAGGAAGAGAGTGAGGGACCAGGATACATATGCTATAACATCAACTGGCCAAAGCTGTTGAACTTCCTAACGGCGATGCTAGTCAACCATTGGATAGGTACATAAAAGATGGTGAGAGGTCAGAATGAGTCTAGGATTGCTTTACACGGTATTACACGGTGTTTCCCATATTCTCACGTCATTATGTTACACGAAAAACCAGGCTGTTGGGTTCCGCAACGTTTATGTCCGCGCACCAACAGGGGGTAACTTGTTAGTCGCTAATTATCGTCGCATTGCTTGGATCTGATAATCAATTTTGTGTTCTTGGCAGCCTAAGCTAAACAATAGGACCCTTGGATGAAGGTTTCTCTTTTTACAAAAATTTCGAACATGCCATCTTAAATTTAGGAAATGGTTCGAAACTGAGACTCAGCCAAGCCTCGCCTCTGAGTGATACTGTAACCTGACATGTCTAATGTCCCCCCGGAGAACCTCCGGATGAATCAGAGACGATGCAGCCAGGCTTGGCGCTCGGGATGATTATTGTACATCCGTTATTCTGGGTAGGGGACCTAGGCTTATGGGTAACTGGCTAGATAGGTAAGGTAGTTTAGTAAACGGAAATTCGACCAAGCGGTCCGTTGTACGGATATTAGCAATTGCCGATTGTTCGTTGCCAACTTTTCGAAAAATCCAGGAACCGATCTGGCCCACTTGAGAAATCTCTTACAAGCAACAAGACGTGCATAAAAAGTAATCAAGCTGGAGGAAGGGTTGTCAATGACAAAGAAGACGCTGATTGGAGTGTTCAGCCGCGGGAGCAAGCGTTGTTTGAAGATGCCGCCACATGTGGCGGTGCGAAACGATCTGCAAGATGACCGCTGATCGTCATGATCCCAAACCGTTTCCATGGCTCTGATTAGCCAAAGCGTCAGTGTTTTCCCCCAAATCCGGAGAGAAAGCACCGGCATAGATGATGTCACTATTATCTGTGGCGCACACACAGTGCTTCAAGTTTGAGGCTTGCATGATGCCAGATCCCGCCTACTAACGATTGCACTTATATAAGGGTCAGTACTATGGTGAAGCGGCTGTGATCGCGTCAGCACTTTTTTCAACTGCTGATACTGAGATGGCTGCGTGCTTTGCGGGTGGTGGACGAAAAGGTCTCAGCAACCCAGAGAGATCAGCAATCGAGAACCTCGCCTCTCTCACCTCATGACACCTTATTTAGCCTAGTCTATGCATAGTAAGGGGTCGACCAAGGGCCCTGGACCTTGCCCAAGACTAGGTAGTCCATCTCAATACATATGTACAAGAGGGGTCTAGTTGCTCCATGAAGCCAGATTCTTCAAGCTAAGAGCGCCTGTAGTATGGAATCGTAGGGGCTCTGTGAGGGTCAAGTGGGGGAGCTGGCGTCTTGATCGCCGATTTGCAAGCGGTCTGGCCTCTCGGCAATTGTAGTCCTGTCTCTCCTGTCACTGACAAGACTGATGGTATTCATTTCAAGCCATAGCGCAACAAATAGACGCGTGGGTGTGCAAGCTATCGGGGATAGCAACAGAAGCAGCCGAAACGGTCGCCTTGTGCACCTTGGCTTCGATCCGCGCCGAGTTTGACGACTCGCAGCATCATAGCTGTATGTATTTTTCCGGCGATATATAAATACCAGAGAGCCCCAGAAAAGCACAAGTACTTCAATATCATAGCGCGCGGGTTCGTGCTACACGGGCCAGTGGAGGCCGGACGGCCCATGATACTGGGTGTATTATATGGGTCTTGATTCAGAGGACCAAGGTCTCATTTGCGAAGTTGTGCGTGTGTCTCGCATCTGTCTCTTATCGGCTTTTGCTAGGCTAGGGTACCTAGGCTGTCGCTTTTGAAAAATGCCTGCAAGTTCGATAAAATCTCAAAAGCGAGTCAAGCAGTTAGTAGCTCGTACCTGAGTGTCCATCGGTTGAGGGATGAATACGGGGCAATACCTAAACACTGGAGCCCGTGCCTTGCAATGCCGGCTTTGTTTCTCTTCTGGGTGCCACAGTGACGGGGAGTGAGAGAAGAGAAACATCAGAGGACCGAATGTCGTGTAAAGCTCGGGGAAGCATAACGAATCTATACCCGAGACCCTTGCCTTGGGTTTGGAGATGCTCTCCAAGGTGGAGGGGGAGAGGAGTCTTGGGCCCGGGTCTTGAAGTCATCAAAAACCACCAGCCCACCACGAGACCCTCGATCGACGGTAGAAAGCCATTCGCTTGTGAAAGAGCATAAGATGATGGCAAATAAGTTGGATATGCTGTGTATGAGCGTCATGGCTGTTGTCAGTATCAAAGGCTGTATGTAAGTCGTCCAACAGAGTATCATCCCCTCATACAAGGTCACACTCGCTGTAAGGCTTTTATGTAACTTCGTAAATTGGGCGGGGCCCAGCTTAGGCAAAAAGACCAGCCCAGGGCCTGGCGCCTAGATGGGATTTTAAGGGATAAAGATGGGATTTTGAGCAGTTGAGTGCGGCCCTCGCTTTGAAGATCGGCAGAGCTAGTTGGAGATGAGTCACTGGTAGGGTAGTAAAGCCCGGGAAGTCCTTGCCTCCTGCCACTGCCCACTTGACTACCTATGGCCCTGGAGAACTGAGTGCTAATACAGGTCAAGCCGCACTGTTTATCGCCACCTCCACGACCTGGAATACTCTCGTCCTGTCTACCACCAAACACCACAACCACAGACTGGGCTCGCCTAGTGAATTAATATCGTTTTGCTTGGTTTCGACTCGTCTTTTGCCTCGTACAGTACCCCAAAATTCCAATCGATATTCGGCCGCCTGAGCAGTCAGAGATTTCGTCACTCTTTCCCCTTTGGGGCATCGTCTATGCTACATTGCGACCCTTTTTGCCATCCATCGCATTGCCGTCCTCGGGCTGGGATAACTTCTGTCTCATACATTCATACATCTGTCTGGCTTGGTTTCCTGCTAAGACTGGCCCCTGTTGATCTTGCGTCGGACTCTCTGTCCGTCACTTTCATACTCGGACGTTGCTGCCCTAGCCGTTACATCGCAGCCCGCTGCAGTCCTTCGAACCATCGTTGACGACGGTTCCAATCCAGTCGACTTATCTCGAATCTCCCCATCTCGTGGTACCCTCCGCCCTTTTCTCTGCAGTTTTGTTATACGGGCAATCACGGGCATGCGCGACGCTATAGCATAGGACCACCCACCCCCCGAGTATATCTCCCTGTCCGTCCGCCTCTAGGCTGCTTCCCTACCAACTCTAGCTTCGCAACTGTTAGGTTAGCACAGCAAACAGCATCACCATGGATGCGCCGCACGACAGGGTGGATCAAGACGGCAGCCAGCCTGAGAAACAGGAGCAGCAGCACGAACAACGACGCAACTCATCGTCTGCCTCTCCTCATCCTCCGCCACCTCAATCCTCGACGGCATCTGAATCAACCTTTAGACCCAAGGGCCAAGATCTCTTGACGGAACTGCGCACCAACACCTCCAACACAACACCGACGCGCGCGAATCGAGCCGTCTCATCTGCCGCTCCTAGCGAGCAGAACAGCATTTCCAACTCCGAACCACCTTTTTCTCCTTGGAGTGTCAGCTCAGACAAGCAGCTAGGCTATCACTCGGCTGCTTCAGATATCTCTGGCGACCGAGTCTTTCCTATACGATCCGTCGTCAGCGTCGATCCAAACCCTAGTAAGAACACCAGTGACGATTACTTCCCTGCCTTGGCCGAGAGCGAGGGTCGAAGCATTCCTGTCCAGCTCCCAGGTGCCTCCCGAGCTGACACGGTGCCAGATCTGAGACGTTCAGACACCGTCCCAGCCAATTATCACTCAATAGCTCATAATGAACGCCTCGACGCTATAATGCGCAGGAAGAACACCGTGGGCGGTCCTATGTCAAGCATCCAGTTGGACGCTACCCGCCATGGTAGCAGTACGGCACCCTTGCAACTCGATATATCAGCTTCAGACCACGAAACAGAGACGGAGGAATCAGGAGCAATAGGCCATGACACTTCCGGTCTGGCACCGGCTGAGCCCGAGCCTGATACATCCTCGACCGGACAATCTATCGCCGATGTCCCACATGTTACCACCCGTTTCACCCACGTCGTGACTGATGATGGCCATGCCGTGATCACTGGCCGAGATGGTGTTCTCCAACGATGCGAAGACGAACCGATCCATACCCCAGGTGCCGTCCAGACGTTTGGTGTTCTCGTTGCACTACGTGAAGAGAATGACGGCTGCTTCGTTGCTCGATATGCCAGCGAAAACGCGGAACGAATGCTGGGCTATACACCGAAACAGCTATTTCAACTTGAGAACTTCCTAGACATCTTAACGGAGGAACAGCAGGATAACCTTCTCGATCACATTGATTTCATCCGGGATGAAGATGCAGACCCCGCCGTTAATGGACCTGAAGTCTTCAGCTTATCAATTCGATCTCCGAAGCGCAAGAGTACAAAGCTCTGGTGTGCCATTCACATAAACCCAGCGCATCCTGATTTGATCATCTGCGAGTTCGAGCTCGACGACGATGTCGAATATCCTCTACGCCCAATGGACGAATCCACACCTGACGCCCCTCACGACACACTACAGTCAAATCCAACCCTGGAGGAGATCGAGGACAGCACAGAGGTCCTAAGCAAGCCGTTGAGGATATTGAGAAGTGCCAGGAAGAGGCGTGGCGAGCAAGGGGCCATGCAGGTTTTCGATATCATGTCTCAGGTCCAAGAACAACTTTCATCGGCTCCCAACCTGGATGCCTTCCTCAAGATTCTGGTGGGCATTGTCAAAGAATTGACTGGATTCCATCGTGTCATGATCTATCAGTTTGACTCCTCCTTTAACGGCAAGGTGGTGACGGAACTTGTTGATACATCTATGACAAGAGACCTGTACAAAGGCTTGCATTTCCCTGCGTCAGATATTCCACGGCAGGCTCGCGATTTGTACAAACTCAACAAAGTCCGACTCCTCTACGACAGAGATCAGGACACCTCTCGTATTGTCTGTCGTACCAAGGAAGATCTGGATATTCCTCTAGACATGAGCCATTCCTACTTACGAGCCATGTCCCCTATTCACCTTAAGTACTTGAGAAACATGGCTGTGCGGTCTTCCATGTCGATATCAATCAATGCTTTCAACGAATTATGGGGCCTTATCTCTTGCCACTCATACGGCAACCAGGGAATGCGAGTCTCGTTCCCTATCCGGAAGATGTGTCGTCTTGTTGGAGACACTGCGTCAAGGAACATTGAAAGATTATCTTATGCTTCACGGTTACAAGCCCGCAAGCTAATTAATACCGCGCCAACAGATAAGAATCCGTCAGGTTACATTATTGCGTCCTCGGAAGATCTGTTGAAGCTGTTCGATGCCGACTTTGGGCTGTTATCAATCAAGGGCGAGACCAAGATCATGGGTGTCATTGAACAGAGCCAAGAAGCGCTTGCTATGTTGGAGTATCTTAGGATGCGACAGCTCACCTCTGTTGTAGCATCGCAAGACGTTAAAGAAGACTTTCCCGATCTGCGATATCCACCCGGCTTCCAGGTTGTAGCGGGTTTGCTCTATGTGCCCTTGAGCGTTGGTGGCAACGACTTTATTGTCTTCTTCCGAAAAGGACAAATCAAAGAGGTCAAATGGGCCGGCAACCCATATGAGAAAGTCATTCGAGAGGGGACAGCTGGTTATCTTGAACCAAGAAAAAGCTTCAGGACTTGGCAGGAGACTGTCGTCGGCAAGTGTCGAGAGTGGAACGAAGAGCAGGTGGAGACAGCAGCTGTGCTCTGTCTCGTTTACGGTAAGTTCTTTGACCTGAACCTGGTTTATTCAATGTGTCAGTGCTAACAACGTTCAGGTAAATTCATTGAAGTCTGGAGACAAAAGGAGAAGGCTCTCCAGAATAGCAAGCTAACACGTTTGTTGCTTGCCAACTCGGCTCACGAGGTTCGAACGCCTCTGAATGCAATCATCAACTATCTAGAAATCGCACTCGAAGGTAGCCTCGACCAGGAAACCCGCGACAACCTGGCCAGATCCCATTCTGCTTCCAAATCCTTGATTTACGTGATCAACGACCTACTGGATCTTACAAAGACCGAGGAAGGACAGAATCTGGTGAAGAATGAGGTATTCGATCTCGCCAGCTGTGTTAGAGAGGCAACAGGCCCTTTCCTCAATGATGCCAAGCGAAAGGGAATCCAATACACTGTCGTTCAACATCCAGGATTGCCACAGTTTGTGCACGGCGACGAGCGACGAATTCGCCAAGCACTCTCCAACGTCACAGCAAATGCGGTGGCGCATACACACAGCGGTTTTGTAAAAGTTGAAGTATTTGTTTCGGAAGTCAAGGAGCGACAGGCTGTGGTCGACTTTGTTATCGAGGATTCTGGTACTGGAATGAGCGCAAACCAGTTGGACACCTTATTCCGCGACCTTGAGCAGGTCAGCACAGAGGAGTCATCCATGTCAGGCACACAGTTGGAAGACATGCCCCGTGAGATGCGAACTTTGGGGCTTGGTCTTGCAGTTGTTGCACGCATTGTTCGCAATATGGATGGGCAGCTTCGCTTGAAGTCAGAGGTTGGTCAAGGTTCGAGATTTGTGGTTCAACTTCCCTTCTTCCTGTCCGATGAGTCCCCCTCCAAAGACGCGTCCACAGACGCCGCAACAGATCAATCTGCACAGAGTGCAAATACTGCAACTACCGCCCCAGCCTCTCTTACGGCTGCGCCAGAG
This sequence comes from Fusarium sublunatum, assembly GCA_013623665.1. Classification (NCBI taxonomy): domain Eukaryota; kingdom Fungi; phylum Ascomycota; class Sordariomycetes; order Hypocreales; family Nectriaceae; genus Fusarium; species Fusarium sublunatum. The sequence goes on along the minus strand of JABFFF010000371.1, from coordinate 30,381 downwards.
GGAGAAATACTGCTTGTCGACAGGGCGAGCGCTATGGGCTCTGCCATCGAGGGAGGCGATGCGTCTTTTGAGCGGACAAGCAGGACAAGTCAACGAAGCTTGAGTAGTCGTGCAAGCCATGGCAGTCATCAAAGTGATGCCGATCGACTTATTGATGCGATTCAAACCCCATTGTCCCTCAACGACAAAGAAGGTGTTGAATTTCCACTACCAGGAAGCGCACGATCCGAGAGAAGCTTGAACCGGCCCACGTCTCGCGGAGCCGTCAGCCTCGGTGGTCGATCCAGCAGCCCAGCAAGGCAAGAGCCTCAAAGTCCTGTTGCAACTAAGCCTCGTAGTGAACCTGGCAGCACTGATGTGGTGGACTCGAAGACTCCTATCCGGGCTATCAAGGTTCCAGACGACTTCTCAGACATGCCGGCAAAGCCACAACCTAGCAACCAATCTGGAGTTCTTTTCGAAGTGAAGGATAGCGATCGCACTGCCCCGAATGCTGCTACGGAGAGTGTAACCAGCGGAGGAACACATGCAACCGAACAACAGCATCTCCAGGTTCTTGTGGCGGAAGACGATCCGATCAACATGAAGATTTTGAGGAAACGGCTGGAAAGACTGGGCCATGGCGTGCGTCATACTGTGAATGGCGAGGAGTGTGCCGCAGTTTATCGTGAAAAGTCAACCGAGTTTGACGTTGTCTTGATGGACATGCAGGTGAGTAATATTTGGCCCCGGTGCTAAGTGATTACAGTCGCTAACTTGAAACTAGATGCCAATTGTGGACGGTCTCACGAGTACCAAGATGATCCGGTCAATGGAGGCATCTGCACAACACCAAGGCCACTCGTCATTGGCGGATATCAATCATCGCATTCCCATCTTTGCTGTGTCGGCATCTCTTGTCGAGAAAGAGAGACAGACTTACATCGACGCCGGCTTCGACGGATGGATACTCAAGCCGATTGATTTCAAGCGACTTAACACTCTACTTGCTGGCATCTCCGACAATGATGTTCGCAGCTCTTGCTTATACGAGCCAGGTCAATGGGAACGTGGAGGATGGTTTCTCCCCAGATCCAGTGTTGTTGGCGGATCAGAAGCCAGTGACGAAATCACCCCGAGGGCCGAGCACGAGGCAAAGGACAAGGATATTGGCAATGCTGCAGCTCCTGTCGAGCACCCCAACGGGGATAGCAATGCCGATGAAACGGTTCCTGGTAATTGAGATATCGACGATACCAGCTTGCGATCAGACGACGCTCATTTCCTACATTAACCAGCGATGAGAGAGGACCACTCATCTTGGAGGCATGGCACGACAATGACTTGTCTTGCCAGAACGACACAATGACAGTACCAATTTCAAGTTTGGTACGCTCAGATACCCACATTTTCAGATGCCACCTCACATCATTCCAGTTCATCTTGTTTTTACTGCGTTTGTGTTTTTGTTTTTCTGTTTACACGGTTTTAGCCCATGGGATACACGTACTGTACACGATAGATATGATGGGACTGGGAATAGGGCACCTGGCGTTTGGGAGCTCTCGGGAGATGACAATATTTCATATGGCGATACAGTTCGATGTTACAGGTCTTCCTTTCAGTGCAATCGGAAGAAGCATTGTATAACTTGGGCATTCGATAATAACTGACGCTCTGCTCTTTATACTTTTTCTTTCTTCTCCCCCTGTTTATCAGCATAGATTGGATGAGGAACGAGGGCCATGATGTACACGAATAGCATGTGTTCCAAGGCAAGGGTGTTTGGGGATAGGTCGGGTTCTTATTTTTACTACTTGTTTACTGGTGCGATTTGCTCCTGCTTTATTCATACGAGCAATGAGCAAACTTATGGTGTCTGGCTGTCAGACTAGATCATGGTAGCGTAGGGTTGAGTCACGACGCCGTCTAGGCATGTCAAGTTACATGTGGAAGAAGGGGAATGGCATAGCAAGCATTATGGAGAGCAGTATGTGTACGTCTTTCATAGATTTCTTGCATGAGGTCTATGAGGAAATACAAGATAAACGGTTCAAAAAAGAAGTCACAGATCAAGTGGTAATAGGTCGTGAAAACAATATCATCTAGTGTGATGGCTGGTAAACCAGTTGTGCAACAGTCTCATTTGATTCATTGCTCTTGGGCAGTCGTAAATGTGCATTTGAAGTGTATTTTTCGTAGCCCTACCTATCAAACGTTCAACGCCGTCTATGCATTAACAAAGCCCTAGGGTACCCTTTCATCTCCCCCCGGTGCCACCGTATTCTTCCGGTTTTCCATGTATGTGTCTCCAAGTTCGTCTACACGTTGTATCCCTATTCACTCAACAAAGTCAAAGGTTCAGTTGGCTTGACGCCAAAATGACCCCTCCTTCACAGATTCTCGTCCTACAGCTCCGACTCAGCTCCGTTTGTGGACATGGCCATGGGGCTGCCGTTATGGTTCTGCCGCTGGCGGAGGCGGGCGTTTCCAGGTGGGCGTCGGCGAATCATGACTCTGCCATTCACGCCGATTTGACCACCATTGTCGTCGTCGTCTTCTGAGTCTGGGTTCTGCTCTGCGTAGAGACGGGCCTCGTCGAGCTCGTTGATGTCTGTAGGGCGTTCTCGGAGCCATTGCATCCTGGGGCCGGATCGGGCTCGCTCTGAGACACGGAAGCCGTAGATGCGAGGCTCGTATATGCGCTCACGGCCAAGACCGGGGCCGATGTTCTTTGCATACATGCCGTTGATGAGGCCGTCAGCATCGTTGACACGGGAGCCAGTGTTGGAGAGGACCTCGATGCCGCGCTTGGTGAGGTCGTATTCAGGGAAAGTGAGGAGGAAGAGGGAGCCAAAGGTGCGGCCAAAGAAGGCACCGTCGACGGTTTGGAAGCGGCTGTTAGGCGGGACGTAGACATCTAAACATGAAGGGCAGAACAGCTTGACCGTGTCCTCGCCGGGGATGTCGGAGAGGCCAACGGGCAGAGTACGGGCTTGGTCACAGTTTGTCCGGGGACAACAGCCAAAGTGGCCGAGCTCGTACTTTTCGCTCATTTGCTGGATGCCGGCCCTGGAGCAGATGAAGCGCTGGTGGATGAGGCCGTAGAGCATCTCAGCCGAAGACTCGATGACAGAGAGATCGCTGGCCATGCGGTGATGCCTCCGCTCGCCGGATGCTCTGGCCAAGCGCTCTGGATCCGACTCATTTTCGTCCTCTTCCTCCTCTTCTTCCTCCTCGTCCTCGTCGTCTTCTGGCTCAACATCCAAGATCATCTGTGAGACAAGGGCACTGTTAGCGACACTGAATATCCTCAAACGCAAGGGTCTGCCCGCATGACAAGCAGGCAACATACCTCCAATGCTTCCTTGTACATGGCAACCTGGGTCTGCAGACCAGTGAGGTTGAAGTCATCCTCGATAAACTCCTCTGAAACCTCTGCGAAATACTCGTGGCCAAGCAGGGAACAGAAACTCGAGATCCAGGACTCGGGGACGCCTGAAGAGGTCGACATGGCGTCGTCGTTGTTGGGGGCAACGAATGCCAGAGATGATGCTAAGGTTGTGCGCGCGCACAGCAGTCGTCCAAGGGAAATGGATCGCGATGAATATTTGCGGATGAATACGGTCTGCTACGACGCGGGGTTGGAGTTGGGGTTGAGGTTGAGGCGCGCGGTATCGATACGAGAGGATAGCTCTTTTGAGGCGGGGTGATGGTGGTGAGTATTTTGAGGGGCGCAGATATCGCGAGCCACGAGCACAGGGCACGCACGCTAGGTCGAGTACCGTATGCGTTGATAGAGGGAGAGGGAGAGCATGTGATTAGCACCAAAAACAACAGAAACAACACAGAAATTCAGCGCATTAGGAGAGATATATCCTTTGAGCGCCTCGAATGGTGTAAGAAGATGACTAAACTTGTCAATTCACGGGGAGTTTGGTTTGCACACGAGGTCAACGACGATGAATGCGGGTGGGCGTGGGACTGGGACTGGGACTCGGTACCTGCTTCGGGACTAGGGTTTTGCCGTGCTCCGATGCACATGGGGTGGGATCTCGTATGTAGATCGGTTCGATTGATATGGAGATGTTTAATGCAGTAAAACATGTCGATCGATCTCTCGGCAAATGGAACGAGACGGGAGGATACGAAAAATAACCTAGTATCTTAATATCCTTTCATTTATTATATTATATTTTATTTTTTATAGGCACCTGATCATGAGCAAAAGTCTCCTTGCTGGCTCATCATGGATCCGTCGTCTATCCAAGTCGGCTACTTTATGCCATCACCAACTATCATCAACCCAAGCAGCTGGTCCAATAGCACTTAAGCACGCAGATAAAGAACTTGCTAAACTTGAGAGCTTTCGTGAGTCCGCTTTCAAAAGTGAAAAGCCGATGCTCTTTGCACGAAACGCTGGTTCTCCTGGGCCTATTCTACCCGCCATGGACAAGTGGTTCGAGCAGTCCTTATCTCAAGACCCTGGACTATCAGCGTACATGAACCAATGTCAAGATATCCTATTCCCATACGAACTCTTTGCGTCATCGGATTTAGAGAAGCAGCGTCTTGTTGAGTTTCAAGCGTTCCTCACTAACGGCGACAACACCGATGTGATCCTCGCCCAAGTTTTGGACGGATGCTTGGCAGAACTCACAGATCGAAAAGCATTCTTTCAGCTTCACGCGCCTCTGAAACTATTGTCTAAAGCATTGGCGTTCAACCAGACTTCATCAGAAGCGGGCAAGAAGCCAATTCAGCTCTACATTGCACAGTCCTCTATCGCAGATCTTCCTTCTGCCCTGCAGCAAGATCTTCCTACTCCGGAACTAGTCCATCGTGCTGGAAAAGGAGACGTTTATAGCACCAGCATATGGCTTGGTACAGAGCCAACTTATACGCCTCTACATCGAGACCCAAACCCTAATCTCTTCTGTCAACTGTGCAGCAGCAAAGTAATTCGGCTCATGCCACCAGCCAAAGGCCACGGGCTCTACGCTTCGGTGCAAAGGAGTCTCGAAAGACCGGGCAATGGCCGCATCAGGACGGAGGAAATGATGCAAGGCCAGGAACGAGAACTCGTCCACAGAGCTGTTTGGGAGACGGACTCTTTACCCACAGGAACGTACGAGGCAGAGCTAGGCCCTGGTGATGCCTTGTTCATCCCGAAGGGCTGGTGGCATTCTGTCAAGAGCAAGAATGCCAGGGGACATCTTAATGGTTCGGCCAATTGGTGGTTTCGATGATGTTGATGTACGTGTCGAGGGCATTGCACCCGTGTACATCAACAAAGACATGTATATAGACTATGTAACATCAACTTTTCGACATGGGCTTACAGATGACCCAGTTGACATATCCACAAGGCCATAGATGCAACTCTCTGCCACTCTGCACCTCCCAGTCGCTCGTGTCCGCGCCACAAGACCGCAGCAACACCTCCACCTCGTCGGGTGTCCGCGTCCGCAGCGCCGAGATATACCCATCAAACGTGAGAACGAACGGAAGAATCGGAATCAGCCACGAGAAGATAAGTGTCACGGGTGATCGCCACTTGAGAGCGTACAGCGGCGCGCTGAGAAAAGCACCAATGCCAAAGAGGGTAACCGCTAGAATGCTCGCCAATGAACGGTCCTGCATCTCAAATATCGCAAGTCCTTCGCTTGTCTCGACGGTATCGCGGAGGATCGCTGTAGCCAGGTCGTCGTCGAAGTGATGAAAGGCGAGGTTGAATAGCCTGAAGGGCTTCTTCCCATCATCCATCGTTACGAGGTGCTCGGGCGCAGCCGACGCATCTACAGACGTGCGCTCATACGTCAACAGGGGGTTCTTTTGGGCGACTCGCTCCCAAGCCTCGACGTTGGGGTGCAGGTCGGTGAGGATGAAGCGAGCAGGGTCTGAACCGCGGGAGCGCAGGTGTTCGTTGACGGTGCGCGCAATTGAGGGCGTGGGACCGCCACCGCCGGCACAGAAGTCGATGAATGTGTAGTCGGCGAGGGACGAGTCGAGCTGTTTGATCAGGACTTGGGCGCTGAGGCTGGCGGGAGATTGGGACTGGAGAGGCGTGTTGGAGAGCCAGGCGCGGGTGAGAGCATCTTGAACGCGGGCGCGGAGAAAGGCTGGGAACCTGAGGTTTGAGGTTAGTATATATTGAGGCGGTATATAGCAGCGGAGCTTCTATTTGTATGTTCGATTGGGTAGAGTTCTTGAATGTTGGGTTTGAAGCTTGGATGCGATGAGGGAGCTCTAGCTCCTGTGGGTAGGTAGCTTTGGATCGAGTACGTACCAAGTCTGGTCATCAATCTCAAAGAGATGGAATCGAGGGACGAGAGGCGCCATTTGTTTGTATAGTCCGAGTACTTAATCAATTGACTCGGTGCTCTTTTGTTATGAAGAGGGCGATGCTGGAGTTGTAGGTTTCTAGGTGGGAAGATGTGAAACCAGGTCTGTTATACGTTGTAGACGTACCTCGCACAATGTCGTCACAACAGGGTAAGAAGACACCGACAACCAATTCCTAGGAGCTACCTACCTTTTAGGTAAGTCTTTATGCTCAATTGAATTCAATACTCGTCTTGGCAATGCAGGTAGATTATTTCAGTGCTCTTATATAGATGTGATGAAAACAATCGGGATTTCATTGGTCTCCGTTGAGCTACTACCTTTGGTTATCGTGTCTATCATGCATCCATGTTCATTAACATGGAGCTTACACCAATAACCCAGACGCCTCCACACAAGACGGTATGCTCAACGTTTCCGTTTCCTCCGTCGGAGTTTTCATCAAATTTCCAAATTATCCCTTGATATCATGGCTTTTCTAGTGAAACAACAATCATCTTGTTGAGGCATCGGTATAAGGATCAAAACCCATGCGCCGCTTCGCCTCACTCCGAGCTCGCCATTGCGTTTCGCCAATCAATCCTGTCGTTGATGTCTCCTCCAAGAAGAAGGTCAGGAGGTGGTCAGGAATAGACAGGTGAGACGCTTGTTGAAACTCCTGGAGACTAGCCAGTCGTATCAGCATCTCCATCAACGACAGGGAAGTTGTAATGCCTCCGAACGGGGATCGCGCTACAAAGTTCTCCGTGTCGGTGGGTGTAACTGGCTGCAGAGAGTCTGATGTTTCACCAGAATTCAGGGACAGCCTCTTGATTTGGTCGACCACCTTTGAATCTAGAGATCTCCTGTTACGAGGAGTACCTGACTTTGAAGGGGCCTCGCCTTGTTGGTCTGTTGTTGCTGAATCCCAATCCACAGACTCGTTGTCATCCTCCTCTGCGGCCTCATCATCATCCTCTTCAAATACCTCGAGAGCAATCCACTCGGGATCAAGGTGAGATGGGAATTTCCATCTTGAATGCTCGTTCGAAGGAACGACGGCTCGATGATTTGCTGCAGGCTGGCTAAATTCCTCTATCAACTGCCTGTCGATGTCGGCCTGGTCGTCGTCGGTGTTGGTTGACTCCAATATCGCCCTCTTGCCATCGCCATTGATATCTTCAACAAATCCGTTTATACCATCTGTCACTGGACTAGATGGCCCAGATTGAACGTCCCGCTTCAAGAGCAAAACCGGTCTTTGTTCGCTGTCGGTAGCGGAGCCGATATTCAGAATTCTGCCCGTGTCCGTGTAGAAGATTTTCGACAACTCGTGGGCTGGTATAGATTCGCGAATGCCTGCCTGTGGAATGTCATCGTATGACTGGATATTCTGTTCATCGTCGTGAAGACGGCCGTCGTCAAGATCCTCAATAATCTCCAGGTGATATGCGTATGCACCATCGATGGCCTCTGGGGGCGGAAAAGGAAGGTCGTGATCTTGTAGTGGCTTGGTATGATACCCTCGCCTGCTGTCAAAGTAGAAATCCTTTCGAGTTCTGCATATGCGGACACGTGCTTTGTGTAGGACTTCCTGCCACAATGGCTTCCGCTCCCCTTCTCCTAACCCGAAAGTATACCTGGCATTGGAAGAACTGCTAAAGTGATCATCGGCAGATATTATGGCGTTTTCTGCGACCCCATTGGTATTGTGTGGCATGAGTGTAGAGGCATGGCCAAGGAATAGCATGTACAGCGATAGAGTGAACGCAGGGCCAATCTGGACCGGCCTCGTTGGATCCTGAGCAAACTGTGTGTCGCCAATTGTAAGTAGTGTGCTGGCCTGCAGCAGTCTGGACGGTGATATGGCAGCGGGCAACGATGTTGAAAGACTCTCCCCCGAGGCAGTAATAGCCAGCTGCAGAAGCGGGATCTCGCGATCTATACGGTCCAGCAAGCCCTTTATACCGGCAATGATGGCCAGAAGGTGATCATGCTTGACACGTGGTGGCTTGGCTTGGGCATGGTCACCATGCAGGGCTGAATTGAGAGCAGTGGCAGCCTCTATGCGACGCCCAAGCGAGACGATGTCCTTATGAAGCGATTTCGCGAGGGGAGCAGCTGACTCGAGAAAGACGTTTCCTCGACCTGACCTAGTTAGGAAATGCAATGTCAGGGTCCAGGCCTAGATTAGGAGAAATAGTTGGTGTGGTTGAGGAGCGAATGAGGTTGCTTACTTGAGCTCGATCAAGTCTATGGCTGGCGAGATGATCTGCAACGCCATAGGTCAGGTCTCAGATATATGCGAATAGTTAAATGTATGTCTTACCTTTATTTTATTGTCGAGGAGATTTCGCAATGATTTGAGTTCAGTATGAACTGCCTTGTCTTCGACTGACTTGAGCAGCTTTGAACATTGTCCAAGTGCGTACGAGGATGTCAAGGCGATGCCAGAGCGTATGGCATATCTCATGGCCTGAACGCCAACCGTTGCGAGAAACTCATCCATGGCCAGGGCATTCGGAGTTTGTAGATAGTGAATGATTTATCATGCTGCAAGACACTAGAAGTGTAAAGAAGAAGAACAAACAGAAATATTGCACGTCCCCCAGAGTCCAAACCAATGTTGCATCGTTTCTTCCCCGTGAATGGAAATGCTGGCAGCCGAGCCGACTATTCACTGCACGTAATTGACCGCCTGCACTTACAGCGAGGTATAGAGGGGCTAGAGGGGCTAGAGGGGCAACGTGTACAGTGTGAGAGCCAGGATGCCCCTCGTTTGCCTGGCACGTGCTGCTCCTGTAAGATACTCGAGGTGGCTGGAATCAATACCCAGCCCGTCATCAGGCTTTGATGTCTTATGAACGATGAGTCAAAGGACGAGTCATAGGGCTGAAGCTATGGCGAATTGACTCTGTTTACTTAATGATGTGCCAAGCAAACAGGTTATAGTGAGATGTCTGCCTATCCCGTCCATCCTGATACCTTATAAATGGACGTATTCTAATGTGCGAAATCACACAGCGCACAGTGCGTGCCCCTCTGTAACTTTTTTTCCCAGTGCCTGAATGTTTAAGCCTTGGGCAGAATTGGTGCGGCGTCATGATGGTGGGGCACGAATTTTCACAACCTAAACCTGGCTCAAGCACAGCACAGCACAAGTGGTATTATATTGTATTCACAGAGCACAAACCATCACCAGCATTGGGCATATATACTCGGCCTCTGCCTCTTTGGTGCCCAAGTCTCGTCTCTCTGATACTATAACCGGATTCTCCTCTAAGAGAGTTCTGATCAATTACGTACCTTGGCCCAGCCCCATTTCCACAACGGTAGACAGGTTGCATATCTAGGGCCTTTTTAAGTCCGCAACCCCATCCAGACCGCAACGACCGATCCATTCACAGAGAACACTACACTACACTCTACTCTACTCCCCTCTACCTCCCTCCCTCCCTCCCTCCGCATCTACTCCCGCGACAAACAAAGACAACCGCCGCTAGACACTTCACAATGGCGACCCCTAACTCCTGGGAGGATGATCCTGCTGCTCAGGATGACAACCTCGCCCAGCAGGCCCAGCAGCAGCTCAACATGAACCCCGCCCCCGCGCAAGGCAGTTTCCGACCTGGCGTCGCCTCTTTCCAACCAGGTGCCGCTTCGTTCCAGCCTGGCCAAGTATACGGAGGATACGCCCCTCAATACCAGCAGCAGCAGTACTACCAGCAGGGCTACTACCCTCAATACGGTGCTCAGCAGGGCTTCAACCAGTACAACCAGGGCTACGCCGGCTACAACCAAGGATATGGTATGGCATTTGCGCAGAAAAATTTACCTGTTCACCAAGAGTCGTGACGTGACATGCTAACATATGTGATAGGTGGTGGCTACCCCCAGTATGGCCAACAACAACAGCAGCAACAGCAACAACCTCCTCAGCAGCCTGCTGCTCCTACGATCGCCCAGCGACCTGCGGATGCTCCCACTGCTCCCAACCAACCTGCCGCTCCCTCCCCCAAGCCCGCCGGCCCCAAGGTCATCAGCATCAGTGGCGACACCTCTGCTCCCAAGCCCAAGACCAAGGTGCTCTCCATCTCCGGAACTGGCGCCGCTACTCCCGTCAAGCAGGAGGAACCCGCCAAGGCTGAGCCCACCGACAAGCCCGAGGCTGGCCAAAAGGCCACAGCCGCCAAGGCTATCGAGAAGACAGGAGAGAAGGCTGGCAAGGCCGCCAGTGGTAAGACATCTGGCAAGACCTCACCAAGCCCCAGCTCTGGACGTAACAGCCCTACCGCTGGCGAGAAGAAGGCTGCCGCCCGAGAAATCGATGCCGTTGAAAAGGAGCAGGCTGCCGATGTCGACCAGGAGACACTCAAGGAAATTTACGGCAAGGAGCACGTCAACATCCTCTTCATGGGCCACGTCGATGCCGGAAAGTCTACTCTTGGTGGCTCGATTCTGTATGCCACCGGTATGGTCGACGAGCGAACTATGGACAAGTACAAGAAGGAGGCCAAGGATCTGGGTCGCGAGTCTTGGTACTTGTCCTGGGTCATGGATTTGAACAAGGAGGAGCGAACACAGGGAAAGACTATCGAAGTTGGCCGTGGTTTCTTCGAGACTGAGAAGCGCCGCTACAGTATTCTGGATGCTCCTGGCCACAAGATGTACGTCCCCAACATGATTGGAGGTGCTTCACAGGCCGATGTCGGTATTCTGGTCATCTCTGCTCGAAAGGGCGAGTACGAGACCGGTTTCGAGCGTGGTGGACAGACCCGTGAGCACGCTATGCTTGCCAAGACTCAGGGCGTTAACAAGCTCATTGTCGCCGTCAACAAGATGGACGACCCTACCGTCGAGTGGTCCCATGAGCGATACCAGGAGTGCACAACCAAGCTTGCTCAGTTCCTCAAGGGCACCGGCTACAACCTCAAGACCGACGTTTACTTCCTGCCCATTGCCGCTCAGCAGATGCAGGGTATCAAGACTCGCATCACCAAGGATGTCGCTCCTTGGTGGGAGGGTCCCTCGCTGCTCGAGTACCTTGACAGCATGAAGGCACTTGAACGCAAGGTCAACGCCCCTTTCATGTTGCCAGTTAACGGCAAGTACCGCGATCTTGGTACGATGGTGGAAGGCAAGATTGAGGCTGGTGTGGTCAAGAAGGGTATGGGCATGATCATGATGCCCAACAAGCAGAATGTTGAAGCCGCCGCCGTTTACGGCGAGCAGGAAGAAGAGGTGCAATTGGCTCAGTGTGGTGACCAGGTGCGAATTAGGCTCAAGGGTATCGAGGAGGACGACATCTTGCCCGGATTCGTGCTGTGCTCGCCCAAGCGACTGGTGCACACCGTGGCTGAGTTCGAGGCGCAGATCCGCATCCTGGAGCTCAAGAGCATCTTGACGGCCGGCTTCAACTGCGTGCTGCACGTCCATTCCGCCATTGAAGAAGTCACATTCGCAGCCCTTCTGCACAAGCTGCAAAAGGGAACAAACCGCAAGAGCAAGAACCCACCTACACACGCCAAGAGGGGCGACAGTATCATCGCCCGCATGCAGGTGATTGGAGGAGCAGGCTCTGTGTGCGTGGAGAAGTTCGAGGACTATCCCCAGATGGGTCGCTTCACCTTGCGAGACCAGGTTAGTTTCCATTCACCCCCAGACCCTTTGACAGCCCTACACGCACGTTCTTTATCTAATCAACCCCATATCTTTACCCATCCCGCGGTTCTCAGATATCCCAGGGTACCCAGGGAGTCACTACCGGATATGGGGTGGTGGAAAGACTCTAGAGGGGTGTTTTCGTTATCAACTTGGATATCAGATTGCTAACATGAGATGTACGCAGGGACAAACCATTGCCATTGGCAAGATTACCAAGCTCATCTTTAATGAGTCTTAAATGAATGATGACTGTTCTTGATCTGCGTTCAGACGCGACTATGTTAAATCACAAAAGGACAGATGCCACTGATAAAAAGGCAGGGAAAATGTAACGAGCATTCATCACGATCATCATCAATGAATCACGGTTTTGACGGCTTGGCGCTGGGGAAGAAAAGTATTTACCAGGAACGCGACACCGGGTTTTGTATAGGATGATGAGATGGGAAGGCCACTTGTAGTACCCGCCAGAGGGGCGTTGAAAGTGACGACAAGAAGGAAGAGAAACCAGTGGGCGATATGATGGATGCCATACTTTTCCTGTGCTTCGGGTATATATATAGACAGGCAATTCAGAAATAAAAAAAAAGGTGCGTGTTGGTGAAAAGGTTCTGATGCTTCATGCCATCTGCCGTGAAAGCGAAATGGGATGCTTTGAAAGAGAGAACATCCCGCATCAAGGGTAATCAATACCGCCAAGCAGAAGACAAAGATATGACAAAGATAGTGGATAGAAGATTAAGGCAACAGAGGACGAGGATAGAGGGAGACGAACGGATAGATGATTAGGCAACCTCCGGATGTTCACTCGAAACTGACCATGGCGGTGAGATAGGGAATTGCAGAAAGATCGTGAGGATCGAACAGGAGAAGGACAAGGGCGGAACGAAAACAACAGACCGAATTGTTATCGTGAACTTTGTATTTAGCTCAGGAGGCAGCCCATGAATGCAGGGAAGTAAAGAAAGCCAATGGGTCATGTAAAATGCAAGCTTCGGCAAAAGAAGAGGTTTTGCCGTCGTCTTCTTACACCCTGCAGAAGTAATCATGATCGACATTCTAGGCCTTCGTCTCCAACTGCAAGATATTGCCGGGGTCGTTGCCTTAGTGAACGGTTTTCAAAGGCGGTTAGATAACGGAACTGAAACGGGTCCGGACATTAAACGCCTGGAGTCGGTCCTTGTATGGGCTATCATGACTGAGGGGATGGTGCAAAGTTGTTTGTTAGTGAGGATCATGAAGACGAGAAAAAGTCGGGACGGTTCGAGCAAAGGATTGCGAGGAGCGTCATGAACCAAGTTGCGGAAGCGGGAAGCGGTGACCAAGGAGAAAAGCCGAAGCTGGGGAAGATTCGATTCATCCATGCTCCCGAAGGGAGTTCAGGTGCTGGCTGGCAGCGGCCCAGCGGATCGGGGCTTGGGGGCGTGTCAGATGTGATGGATACGATACGGTTGTTGCATCCTGGACAAAGGTATCCCGAGGTGAGTGAGACCCGGTCTCGTTACGGAAGCCTTCTCGGAAGGTTGCCGAAAGGCCGGACGTAGACGGAACACGATTGGGCTCAAGGTGGGACAGTTTGGCCTCAAATCGAATATGCCAAACCGTAGCTCCTGATATTACTGGGGTTTATCATGATTGTGCGTATATGTCTGATACAAGATGCAGCAGCCGGGATCAAGGTGTTCGTGAAACAGGAACCCGGACGGATGGAAGGCAGGCATGAGCATCTATTGCTGGAAAAAAGCGGCAAGGATTGACTGACGTCGACTCGTTATCTATCTTGATATAGATAACAGGAAGTCGATTGTGTATAGACAAGGGATTTGTACCCCAAGTTTGGGTGAATTATGACGGTTGGCATCGTGTACCGGAGGCAGACGGAGCCGACGGGGCCGGGTGACGGAGCACGGTGGTCAGGAAGTTAACCGAAACATGATGGACGGGCGCCCGCAAAGGAAGCAATAATATCACCGGGTGTGACATTATCCCCATGCTGGGCATGACAAGGCATGGCATGTAGCCCCCGCAACCCCAGCTCCCCATGCAGTTCGTCCTTGAGCCCCAGTCGCAAAAACGTAATCGATATGGAGGCTCTGGGGAGGAAAACCGTCATGAACGGAGGCTCGGAGGATGTCGGAACTGTAGGTGAGAGTTTGCGGAAGGGTGTGTGTTGACAAGGTGAGAGTATGGCCAATCAGCTCAAGAAGCCTCTCTGGAAACTAAGCTATGTGGGGAGGTATCAAGTTGCAGGGGAATGCGAGTTCAGTTTCTGTACGTCACGCAAACCCTGAGAGGCTATTGACGGGAGTAATGGTATTTTTGGATTATCGTGACTCTCTTTCGCCTGACAAGTGATGCTGACGAAATGGAGTCGCGGAAACAGAGGACGGGTCCCGGAGCATGGGCCGTAGTAAAGGGCCACAATAGAGCCCAAGTGTCAGTGAGACCCAGGTCACGAAGACCATCTCCTGGGCTTTTAGTTCAATAAACTGAATTTTTTCATCAGGTCGTGACTCTCTTTGACCGGGTAGCAGAAGTCATGTGCAGAGTTTGTTGCAAATTTGGTCCGCTTCGGGACTGAGACGACAAGGGAACGAATCCAGAGCCTAGTCTAGAAGCCTTCGCGTAGGACGGGTCGACGCCATGCGGTGACGGAAATAGCAGCTGCGGATTCTGCATTCTCGTATGCCTGCCGCGTTGGTGCCAGGTACCAGATCTCTTCAATTTCGAGATCTGGTAAAGTCTGATTCGCGGTGAGGATGAGATGTGCAAGATAGGAGGCTGTACGATACGAAAAGAGCATAGCCTAGGTACCTTAATGGACTACTTACTCATTACTCATCCTCATCCTCCACATTGAGAAGGAAGGAAGCTACGATACCTACCTACCTTCTACTCGTTGATAATGCATTGGCAGGTGCAAGCTTCAATGATCAAGTACTCTGGGTCAGAAACAAGTATCTTTAGCCGGGAGGATTGCCGCAGGTGTACCTCGGAAGCCAATGAAGGAACTTTGGACTGACAAATCTGGGGTAAGCTTAACCCCAGGGTAAGGTGAGCTGAAGCAGCCACGTCCGAAGAAAGAATCTGAAACTGCAATTCGTCACGCACAACACGCCTCCAGCTATGTACAAATAAATATCTAGCTTCTGTTGACGATATTTAATAGCTTGACGGCCTCACCAAGGCATTTTTTTTTAGCTGCTTATTGCTCGATTGCCATAATTCAAGCTTGCACTTGAACTCCAACATCTAGGTACAACGCCAGCACATGTTAATGCTACCACGATCCGCGGCCGGGAATAGCCAAACTACCTAGCTAGCAGCCGGAAGCTAAGCTCATTATGCATTGCAGGCTTCGCAGCCCAGAGCTTCAAGAGTTCCGTAGCGTTGATTCCAGTCCTTTTCTCCCCGTATCCTTCCCCACAATCTCCCTGTTTGTTCCTGTCTGCTGACCTGCCAGTTTCAGCAGCACAGACCTTGAGGTTTGGGGGTGAGGCTCGGCGACATTGCTTGTCCATCTTCAGCGCGTCTTCTCCGCAATTTGAATCTCAGCCCCAGCTCACATGCCTGGGTAGGTTATCCCCATTTCGTCCTATACCGCCCTCCCTACGAGCTTGCTTCCTCATCATGTTACATGCCTTGCCTCTATACGATTCCAAAAGGATGTCTTGGCGTATTTCCTCATTGCTATAGTCGACTGGCACATATTGAAGCAGCATTGTATTGGATAGACTGAGCATTGCAGTACGTAACAGATATCATGCTGGCTGCAGTCGGCTTGGGTTTGTTTTTCAAGGTGAAGTACTTCACGATATCCACCCTACCACCCATTCAATCCCTTCTTTAGCTGCCCCACAAGTAGATGGAAGCAGGCGGGTTGATAATAAAAATCGGGATGACTGCTAGGATTTAGAAGGCTACTATAATAATTAGAACATAATTCAGGTACATTCTGGGCTAAACTGCCTAAGTTATTTAGTCATCTCTTGCTTAAGGTTAGATGACATCCTGATTATTTACCGGACCGCCTGGCAAGTACCTAGGGAAATATCATCATCCATAACAAAGTTGAACCAAAAAACGACTGCTCCCTTGCTACCATAGAGCACACCCTCTTGATAAACACAAAACTGGGGTTGCCAGCCACCCCCAGGCCCCCAAACCATAAGGAATTCAATGTCCGAATGCTTGAACCCAGAAACCCGTCCTGTCCCGATGTCGATTTAAATGAGAATAACGGGGATTCCGTCCCTTTAGGGGGTCATCAGAATGTTGGTACGGTACGGTAATATACGGTAGATACCCCGGTAACGGTAAGTCAACAACCATGAGCACTCACAATTAGATACCGGTACATGCGCCAACAAGAACAACAAAGAGAATTAAAAAACCATTTACACGATGGGTACACATGCATAAAAAACGAATTCTAGAAAAGATTAGACGGGTAACTACTGTAGTTGAAATGCAGCCGAGTCTCTTTTCGCGGAAGATCGCGGACGTTGAGTCGCCGTTTTGTTTTAGTTTGGGGCCCTGACCCGGCGATCATGACGACACATTTGGTTGTAATTGAACTCCAAGCAAGCAAGATGACGCTTTAATGCTTCTGGATGGCCCAAAGGATCCAGCGCTTTCAGCGAATGATTTACTGCCAAGAGAGGAGCTTTTAAGTGAAAATCTGGGCACTGAAGATCTGGGGAAATTTGGCTGAATGTAAGGAAGGAATCAAGAGGTTCCAAGCTCGTATATAAGGATATTAGCAGTAGAAATTCCGTCATTGTCGTCATCACCACTTTCTCTTCCACCATCAACAACCTGACCATCAGCTGCTTCTAAGATATCAGCGCAATAATAACACTACCCGAAGTGACAACCGAAAAAAGACCTACCGCCCTGTGTACTGTACAAAACTGCTGCACCGTATCTTGCCGTCACTCCAACGTCAATACGTCAAGCAAAGACGCTATCCGTCCAGTTCAAGCATTGGGATCCCGAGACTACTACAGCGCTGCCCAGTCATATTCCTTGCTTTCTATTCTCAAGCATCGACACCCACTATCGTGATCCATCTCGTCCATTCTCCGGCATCTTCCTGGGCTTAGCTTTTTGTCTGCCCCTCCTCCTCTCCGCCAAAACCAAAACTTTGACGCTTCCAACTGAAGAGTTTGGACCGGGGTTACGTTTTGTGACCCCCTCCGTCCCGCAATATCCCAGCTGGCGCCCAGACTGTGCCCGTTGTACCAGGTGTACCGTCCGGTCACCTTGTACCAAGGAATCTCTTCCGATATAATATCGTGGCCCTCACCTGCAACGCCGCGTCGGCTCCACCACGCGCTTGTCTCTGCCACTCGTTGCCTCTCACTCCATCCGTCCCCGTCCCTCTCCATCCTCGGTTTTAACCCTGGCAAGCGGGAACTATCTCTTCTGTGGAGGAGTACACCGCGATCCGCACACACCCGGGCGTACACTATCAAATCTCGAGCTGCTCGTGAAGCTTTTATAAAAGCCATGAAGGACCCCGTCTACAGAACCGCTTCTCCCTATCCAGATCCAAACTTCAAAGGTCCAAGCTCACAGATTCAGGCTTCAGGAACCGGTTATTTCAAGAGTGAGTCTTGTCTCTGCTCCCCCGTTGACGGCTGAGCTGTCGTGATGCCCTCACACGACCACCTTTCTCTGCCATTCTCTATGACGGAGCTACCACCTCGCACAATGTCTACCATCGCACAAGTTCCAAAGCTCATACTGACTCTGTCGCAGTGCTTCCCAACAACGTTAACAAGACTTCTCTCCACCCGACCGGTGTCGCGTACGTTCATCATGACACCCAAGCTGCTCCCATGAAAGTCCACTAACACAGGTTTCGCAGTCCTCACCAGGAGCACACTGAGCTGGAGCAAGAACTTCACGACAAGGCTCACATTGACTACGATCACGTCGCTATTGTAAGAAGCCCTGCCAACAACTGGCCGAGAGATTCCCCATTAACATGGCATCAATTAGATCCCCAACCCTTCAGTCGCTGCTCTCTACGAAGATGCCCTTGTCTACGAGACCGGTACCGCTATCACCTCTAGCGGTGCTCTGACTGCCTACTCTGGTGCTAAGACTGGTCGATCCCCTCTTGACAAGCGAATTGTCGAGGAGGATTCATCAAAGGACAACATCTGGTACGTGTTTTCCCGAACGACCGGCAATAGAGTTCCAACTGCCGTTCACAAATCGAGATGCAATAGCTAACAATACTGTTTAGGTGGGGTCCTGTTAACAAGCCCATGACACCTGAGGTAAGAATAACATCGGATTTTCTTAATCCATTCCGAGCACATCATCGTTGCGTACACGATCGATCGAGTCTCGCTGCTGTGGCACCTTGACTCCTTGTCTTCCGAACTTGGCGACAGGAGAAAATTTGCAAATACCACGAGCTTGACGCCCAGCGAGCGAGCGAACAAGCGAACAAACGCCCAGACCCGAGTCGGAAGAGCATCTCCATTCCAGCGACCACAATTGGCTTTGATCCAAGCAATTAGGCCTTGCCCCGAGGACACCCGGAGAGTCAGCGTCATGGCTTTGATGGCTTGTCCACCGGTGCTTATTCTCTTAGCCAATTGCCTTGTCGCTGGTTGGTAGAGGCTTGGTCGACCGGTTCTCTAGTCCGACTTGTTCCCCTGGCCCTGGCCGGGGTGGTCGTCATGGGGTCGGCAATCGTGACCCCGCAGTCCTCACACGCTCACCTTCCCCTTCCTACCGCTTCACCTCCTCACCTTCCCCTCCTTTTTCTTTTTTCAAGTCACGGCTTTAGACCGAGCCCCAGTCCCGAGCCCGAAATCTTCGGCCGCGGGTAGCCCCTCTTTTCTGGGCCGACCACGACTTTTCCCGACCCGGTCTGCCTTTGCCTCTTTTGACAAGGCTGCCGGGATCTCATGCTTACCCCAATGATTTCATCGCTTTCATGAGCAATGGCTGACAAAATTACCACTACAGGTCTGGAAGATCAACAGAGAACGTGCTGTCGACTACCTCAACACCCGAAGCCGTATCTATGTCATCGACGGTTTCGCCGGCTGGGACGAGAAGTACCGTATCCGCGTCCGAGTCATCTGTGCCCGTGCCTACCATGCTCTCTTCATGCGAAACATGCTTATCCGACCTACACGCGAGGAGCTCAAGGACTTCCACCCCGACTACACCATCTACAATGCCGGCAAGTTCCCTGCCAACAGATACACTGAGGGTATGACCTCTGGTACTTCAGTCGCCATCAACTTTGAGCAGAAGGAGATGGTTATCCTGGGTACTGAGTACGCTGGAGAGATGAAGAAGGGAGTCTTCACCGTCCTCTTCTACGAGATGCCCATCAAGCACAACGTCCTCACCCTCCACTCCTCTGCCAACGAGGGCAAGAATGGTGATGTTACTCTCTTCTTTGGTCTGTCTGGTACTGGCAAGACCACACTATCCGCCGACCCCAACCGAGCCCTGATTGGTGACGACGAGCACTGCTGGTCCGACAATGGTGTCTTCAACATTGAGGGCGGCTGCTACGCCAAGACCATTGGTCTCTCTGCTGAGAAGGAGCCTGATATCTATGGCGCTATCCGATACGGCTCCGTCCTCGAGAACGTTGTCTTCGACCCTCTTACGCGTGAGGTCGACTACGACGACTCTACCCTCACTGAGAACACTCGCTGCGCTTACCCCATCGAGTACATCTCCAACGCCAAGATTCCCTGCCTTTCTCCCAACGCGCCATCCAACATCATCCTCCTCACTTGCGATGCCCGTGGTGTCCTGCCCCCGATCTCCAAGCTCGACCGCAATCAGACCATGTTCCACTTCATCTCCGGTTACACCTCCAAGATGGCCGGTACTGAGGACGGTGTCACTGAGCCCCAGGCTACCTTCTCCAGCTGCTTCGCTCAGCCCTTCCTTGCTCTGCACCCCATGAAGTACGCCAGCATGCTTGCCGACAAGATTGAGGCTCACAGCGCCAACGCCTGGCTCCTCAACACTGGCTGGGTCGGTGCCGGTTTCGCCCAGGGCGGTAAGCGATGCCCCCTCAAGTACACCCGTGCCATCCTCGACGCCATCCACTCCGGCGAGCTCGCCAACGTCGAGTACGAGAACTACGGTGTCTTCAACCTCCAGGTCCCCAAGACTTGCCCCAACGTCCCCTCCGAGCTCCTCAACCCTTCCAAGGCCTGGACCGCCGGTGAGGACAGCTTCAACAACGAGGTTGTCAAGCTGGGCAAGCTCTTCCGCGAGAACTTCACCAAGTACGAGAGCGAGGCCACCGAAGACGTCGTCAAGGCCGGCCCCACCGTCTAAAGGGAAGAATAAAAAAGAACAAAATGGAAAGCGATCTTTTTTTGCGATGGGTCATGACAAATTCAAGCAACTGGTTTCCATCTGGGTCTGGCGTCATTACATGGCGGCCATCATCAGGCTGCCCTCATTTTCTTGTCTGAATGGGTTTTTTTTATATGACATAAATTGTCTGTAATGTAGGCATGAACAAAGCTTTACGAATCTTGAATAGAAAAAGCAAATATCATTTAAACGTGCCATTTTTATATCTATATCGTGATCTTGAGACAAGTGCAGAAAGCCACAGTATTATAACAACGACTTGATGGCCACACCCTCTAGACAGTTTTCAGGTCAGTTTCAAGGCAAATACAATCAACTTATCTTTCACAAAGATGATGACACCTCTTCTTTTTCGTGCTAATATGAACTTGTAGACCTTGCGTTGGTAAAAAATAACAGCAAAAATAGACGTGAAGATGCAAGTTAAGAATTCATTAAGACGTTTATCATAAAAGCCTAAACCCTCTTAAACGCCATATCCAATCGAGGCCATCTCGTTGACTCCCCAAAATACAACATCCGCTCACCATCGTCGACCGTAAACAGAGTTCTCCTCCTTCTTGGGCCGTCCAGGACGTCTCTTCATAGCAGACGCAGCTCTACGTCCCCTGTCCTCCAAGCTCTCTTCTTCGCCGCTGTGACCCTCAGCGCCGAGCAGGTGCTGGTTGTCGTCGGAGGAGCCTGGCTTGAAGAGGTTGATGATCTCGTTGAGGCCAAGCTTGAGAGCCTCCTTGCGCATACCACCCTCGATAGCCTGCTCGGCGAGCTGACGCTTCTTCTCTTGTAGCTCGAGGATGCGCTCCTCGACCGTCTTGGAGACGGTGAGCTTGTAGATGATTACGTCGACGGTCTGGGTGAGACGGTGGACGCGATCGATGGCTTGCTCTTCGACGAACTAAGAATCTGTTAGCAAGAGTGTTTTAGACTAAGAAATGGACAAGACATACTGGGTTCCAGAACGGCTCAAGGATGACGACTCTGGTCGCCGCCGTGAGGTTGAGTCCCAAACTACCGCACTTCAAACTACACAGCAGGATCCGCGTCTTGGGATCGCCTCTCAGCTTCCGTAGACTCTCTTCTCGCTCATCGTTCTTCATGCTGCCATCGTACCGCACAAAATCGAAGCGCTCTTTGCGGAAGAAGGGCTCTACCAGGTCAAGCATAGATGTGAACTGGGAGAAGACAATGAACTTGTGCTCCTTGACTTCGCCTTGTAGAATCTTGATGAGCTCACGGATCTTGGCAGAAGCAAGCACTTGAGGAGCGTTGGGGTCGCGAGATGGGTGGAAGATGCTGTCGTCTTCTTCAGAGAGATCAGATGCATCGGAATCAGACTCAGAGTCAGAGTCTGATGCTGATGATGCAGAGACAGCAGTTGTGTCAGCCGCAGTTGTGTCGGCTGTGGTTGTATCAGCAGTTGTTGTATCTGTCTCGTTGGCGTCCGCAGTCGTGGTATCAGCAACAACAGATGGCCCATCGTCCAGCGTCTGGGCGGCCATGCGCTTTGTGATATCCGCCAAGGATAACAGAGAGTCATCAGAGTCAGAAGCCTCGCCTGCCGAATGGTATCCCTTGTCCGGCACCTCGTCGTTCACGACAAAGCTGCTCATATTGCTTTGGTCCTGAACCTTGCTCGCCTCATCTTCAGAGTCATCTGTCCCGATCCAGTCACCGCCGCCCTCGGCGTTCTCGTCTTCCTCTCCGCCAGCTTTTCCGAGATGGAGCGAGCCCTGCTCATCCTCTGGTACCAGCCACGAGCCTTCTGCCTCTCCGTCCTCCTCCTCGTCGCTATCAATGATGGCGTTGCGGTTTCGGGGCTTGCGAGCTGTCTTTTGTGGTAACGCTGCATCTTCATCGTCGCTGTCGACAATAGCGTTTCGATTGCGAGGCCGCCTTGAGGACTTGGGGGACTCATCGACATCATCCTCAACGATCTGTCTATCAACGACCTTTTCCTCAACAACTTCCTCCTTGACTTCTTTCTTAACCTTCTCCTTTTTCTTGCTCTTGTCCTTGGGCTTATTTTCCTTTTTAGGCCGCTCTGATCGCTGGTTGTTGAAGTATGCCAAATCATCATGACACTCAGAGCAGATGTCTCTGCCTGATTTGTTATCTCCTTCGCTCAAACCTCGTCCACAGATGTTGCAGTCTTTGGATATGATGCCCATTCCAGCAAACATATCGGCCATGGAATCAATATCCGCATCCTGCGTCTTCTGGCTTGAGCCTATCGACATTGCATCCTTGTCTTTCTCCAATTTGCCCTCGACCAGCTTGGGATGATTACAAGCTTGTCGCAGTCGGAGAAGTAAAGTCAAAGCGTTGGCGTAGTTTACTCTGCCACGCATCATGGCTTCGATACTCCGATCCGCGCGCGCTGCGAGTCGGTCGTAGAACTTGCGCTCTGCAGGTGACAGCGCAGTCGCCACGGTGACGACCTTACGTTCAGTGACCTTGAAGCCTGTTGAGGAGCCTTCACCCTCGGCGGAAGGCTTACCACCAGGGTTCAGCGCACCAGCTTCCTTGAGGATGTCCTTGGTTCTTCGCTTCATGAAGCATCTGAGAAGACTATGTAGCCTGCGAATAGCAATGTGGCCTCGGCCGTTCTTCAGGGGTAGATCGATATGCTCCTTCCACTCCTTGAGGTCGTCATAAGGTCGAATACGGAGGAACTTGACGAGAGATTGGAGCTCGTCCAGGTTGTTTTGCATAGGGGTACCGGACAAGCACCATCGGTACTCGGACTGCAAGGCATAGCACGCCTTGGTAGCCTTTGCGTTACGGTTCTTGACGGTATGGGCTTCGTCGAGAATGACTCGCCACCAATGTAGACCGAAACACCCTACTTTCAAGCCATTCTCAGCATCAGATGAACTGCCGTGTTCTGAAACAAGAATCTGGTAGGTGGTAACGACAACGTCGTAGAGAGCAAGATCCTTGAATCTCTTGGTGCGGTTCGGCCCATGATGAACGCAGACTTTGAGGCCATGAGACTTTTCCACTTTGTCCTTAATTTCGTGTTCCCATTGCCGAATCAACGCCAGCGGTGCCACCACTAGTGTCGTCTTTTCGATCTTCTCAAAGTGTTTCTTCCATCCAGGGGTGTCCTTCTCGGGCTTCTGGTTGGTAAGGATAAGGGAGATGGATTGGAGAGTCTTTCCCAGACCCATGTCGTCAGCAAGAATACCTCCTTTAGGGACTCTGCCTCGCTTCACAGGACCAAGTTCTCGTCCCCGCATCCATTCAACACCTTCGACCTGATGAGGCAGCAGCTTGACCTTGAGGCCTTCGACTGTGCCATCCTTGGCGTCTTTGACTGGTTCTGTTTTCTTCTCGCCGTCTTCCTGCTTCTCTCCATCCTCTTCTTCACCCTCCTCCATGCCACCCTCAAGCAAGGCCTTCAGATCAGCGCTCGCCTTGGCGGGGTCTGTGTAGAAGGTTTCCTCGCCATAATGCCTTGAAGGAGCGGATGGGGGCGCAACTGGGGCGTTTGAACTAAACATTGGCATCGGTGGTGGTCGTCGATCTTGGTATACAGGGCCTGTTGGACCTGTAATTCTGGTACCGCTGTTGCTGCTTCGGTTGTCGAGATGATGCTCAGGCCGGGTCTTTTGCCGTATAAATGGGTCTGCTCTCTGCTTACGAGACGACATCATCTTGGTAGGGTGGCCGAATGTGGGAGTGCTGGTAGCACCAGGCGGATTGAAGGGATCATTCATATCTCCTCGCACTTTGCCCTTGAGCGAGCTCATGCCACGGACAAGGGCAGTGATGTCGTCGTCCGGGGACAATTCACGGGAGACATTCTCTCCGTTTGGTCTGATAGGATTCAGAGGCGCCTTCGGGGGCGCGCGTTCGTTGACCATGGCGCCGAGGTCTCGTAGAGCAGTTGAGTCGTCGAGACGAGTTTGCGGCGGGGGATGTTTGGTGAAGTCGGGTTTCCGCTTGGAGGAGAGGGTGTTACGAGGTTTAAATGTGAAACTGGCGCCCGGCTTAGAAGACGACTTGTTTGTGAGGTCGTCGGGCAAATTCATGGGCGGTGAGCGCCGTTTTGTGAGGGTTTGTGAAGTCTTGTGAAGCGGTTGTGTACATGAGACTTTGCCTCAGGGTCGCTCGTTTGTTTCTCGCCCGCCAATGACATAATCAATTGCCCCAGCAACCCACCGGCCGCTAACGCGCGCCCCGCTGCGTCCGCGTAAAGCACTGTGAAGCAGGTAGCCCCGCGGTACCGGGCCCCTGCAGAGACTGCGGAGGGTACATATAGTGTCTATTTACATGTCAAAGACACCAACTGCTTGTTGGCAATGTTAAGTCTGAAGCAATAGTGACAATCCTGAGTTAGTTAAGGTAATCTTGAAAAATATCTAATAAGCGTAGGCAGACAGTTAGAAAGGCAATACAAACGTGAAAGCCAATGTGGTTATCTGCCGTTGCCCTTCTTGTGGCCTATGCTGGCTTGATATACACCAATACAACAGTCCTCCTATTCTCCTGTTCAATCTGCACGCCGTAGCAACATATCACCCTCTAGCTCTTGTGGCGCCTGATGCACCTCGGTAGACTGCTCACCCGTCTTACTCTCACACTGGAGCTCTGTCTTCTGAGTGTCGAGGCCAGCTGAAAGCTCAGGCTTCCTAGACTCTTCTTCTTTTGCCCGTTGAGGCCGAGACCAAGTCACTGTTGGTCTAGGTGGATACTGTATCCTATCCCAAAACTTCCTTCGCGACCTTGTCGAATCATTCCTTGTTGCCCTCTTCTTCCCAAGGCGAAAGGCGAACACGATGGCGACGATAATAAGAATTAGACCCCGGACACTTCCAACAACAGCACCAGAAATAACACCGGTACTGACACGACTGTTTCCCTTGTTGAAATAGTCTTCGCTTATAATAATACCGGACCAAGACGTTGGATAAGGTGGTAACGCTGGGTCGTCTACTTCCATCTCATCCGGATCTGTAGTCGACGTGGCGAATGTTGTAGAGAAGAATGGAGCCATTGTCGATTCCGTTGATATGTCAAGTCCAATATCAGTAGCGAAATCACCGCCTGTGAGGACAGAACCCGAATAGTGATCGGGAGGCTTTGATTTTACGACAACTAAACAGTATAATGAAGAATTAGTAACTAGCCTGTCTTGTAAAAGTGTCAAGTCTTATCACTTACGCTCAGTGGGAACTTCCATTCGTATCACATAGTAGTGAAAGGACAAGGAGTGCTCAAAGATAATATTAAACTTATGCCTTATTCGATCGATGTTCGTTGTCTTGTACGGAAGAGCTTCGGCGAACAACCCAAGATAGGAATCAGAAGAGAAAACACCACATAAGGATAAAAAAAATCGAAATAATGGAGGATATTTGTCTCAACTAAACCATCTTAGAACACTGCACCCCGATTTTATCAACTTTCATTTCAAGGTTAATAGTACGGACCTAGCATTTGTCAAGTTGCACCGCCTAAACGCCATCAACGTCGGCCAACGGCAGAACCACCAGATTGCGTTTCACAAGTGTTATATTTCAGACACCATTAGATGCAGATACGCTGCTGGCCATTTGGTCAGTCAATGATGTACTATTACTTCTCAACGCTTCAGTGTCCACCCAACGCAGAGCCAGACGAGAACAGAACTCGGATTTACCTCAGTATTTGATATTGCTTCTCCCTAAATCATCTCAGCTGGGACTTGGGTTGCCACATAGTAAGCCCCTCATAATACCTAGTGACAGCTCAGGAAACTTAATATGGCAGGCCTATCACCGCAAGAGTAAGTATCCAGGGGTAAGGTTGTACATCCCGTATCAACAAGCAGAGGAAATGTGACGAATTGGCTTGGCTTGAGCCATGCATATGTGCTCGCTTGGTGAAACCGAATCGAGACTGCGAGAGCCAATGGAAGTGAAAGTTCATTCATTCTTACAAGAACTCATAATACACATATCCTGCTTGTGAGTTCCCATAACAGCACCGTTACAGGGTTTACCTTGGCACATTGTGAAAAAAAGAGCGCTCAACAACAATTAACCCAGATTTATCCCCGCCCCTTCTTTACGACCGCTATTATGTACAGTTTCCCTTCGCGTTCTGATTCATTATGCCAGGGGTGCAGGAGCCGGGGCCTCGGTGCCAGAAGCCTGGTTGCCACCAACAGGAGGTAGGAAAAGCGGGAGGTATGTAACGGCAAGGGCCATGACTAGAGTTTAGTCTGTTAGCATAGATTCTTTGTTGTTGAGGATAATATCAAGAGGACAACATACCCGACATGCCAACGGAGAAGTATCCAGGAGTGGTAGAGTTCTTCTGAGCATCCGCGCTCTCACCCAACCAGTTCTGCATAGAAATGACAACAGCGGCCCTGTCCGGTTCGAGGTTCGTCAGCAATTCAATTCTCGTTTCGTATCATCGACTTGTCCATCGCGCCACGTCTCCGCACTCTTGAAATTCGACCAGGAAACGTACCATCCAACCATCTTGTTACGCGTAAACATAGCCGCCATCGGAAGGGTGGTAGACATCGTCGAGGAGAGGTCGTTGGACTCGCCCGAGCCCTTGGGCTCTTGGTAGGGGACGACTGTGTCATTAGGTTAGCTTGCTTGTCGGAATTGACAATTGCATTGCGCTCCTTATCGAGGGAAACAGGAGGCCAATGATTCGGTTTCGAGGCTACCAGACTTACTCAGGTCAGTTCTTCGGGGGTCTTTGGTAGGGGCCATGGCTGCTGCTGTGTATGAGGAGGAATTGTAGTTGAATGATGGTCGGTCATCGCAATTACCTCCAAGCTCGCGCGACTGGTTAGGGGACACTTGTGGCGCTGCGCGGAGTGGGGAAGACGTGGCGTAGAATGTACCTACCTAAACAGGAAATAGTCCAAGACTCGGTTTATGAAGCTGTCACTAACAGATCATAACAAGTTCAATACCCCCGAGGTAAACTATTTCCAGTTTAATATCATAGAATATTCACTGTTACAGTTATTGGGAGTTCAGACAATCTAGATAGTAATATACTGTATATATATATCCTCGTTGTGTGTATATACGTAAAAGGGTATCCTCCGAAACTTCCATCCATAGCATATAAACAGATCATAGGTGATTTTCGCCAACAAACCCAGTCCGAGCCCAAGGCTCCAACTCATATAGCACCGTCCCAAATACAAAAGAAATACCCACAGCAGAAACGCCAAAGCATGCGCTCACTATAAAAAAGCGAGCTTCACTTTACTCCACCCTAATAATAACCTTCCATTGCAGCGCCCCAGCTTCACGAATAGCGCAAGCCAAGCATCCTCGTTTCCGTCGACTGATGATGGCATTCCAACCCTTCTGAGCACATAGTGCACGAACCAGGATCTCCATGTCAGAGCCAAACTGTCGTTTTCTGGACTCGAAATGCATTTGTTCTGCAGCAGGGAAACTGCCCCGTCTCTGGACAATGTTGTACTTTGAAGTGAGTCTCTCAATTGTGGGAGACTGGGGAACCTCGGATAAGTTGGTGATACAGTCAATGACGAGAACTCTATCACCGCCCATGCGTGAGGGCGAGCGGCGGTGAGTCTGAGGGACAGCAAGAAGCTCTGAGAGCGGAGCGTGCTGCCGCTTCAAAAGTTCGGAAATATGCATAACAGTGAAATTATAATATTTATGTAGTGGATGACCTAAGACTAGAGTTAGCTGCAAGATATCAAGACGGAATTATTCATTCTTACCTGTCCGATGGGCAGGGCGAGAACCTTGCCCGAATGTGTCAGACCCAGTCACGTCAATCTGTTGAATTGTAGGACTGGATGGCGACTTGACAAATCGAACACGGTGTGAAGGCGAGCACGGGTGTGCAGTAACGAAGTTGATATCGTACGCCAGAGAAAACGAAAACTGCTCGGCCGTGAATCCGTCAATCGATACGCCAAAGTTGACAGTGGCTGGGAACGAGAGTAATTCAGGATCTTTGTTGCCGGCAACTGCAGTAGGCGAGGTCTTGGTTAAGGGCGTAGTCGGGATTGATTTGGTTGGAGCAAGAAGTTCTAGTGAACGTAGTGTAACGTTGATTAACGGCGGAGGCGTCGAATAGCTGTTTTCGTGCGGAATGATAAAGTCTGCAGGGAAAACAGAGTATTCATCAGCATCTCCAAGGATGGAGGATTCGCGCTCAACCCGTTTCTTTGCCCATAGTCTTGCTTTCTTGCCCAAGTGAGCTTTGTCCTCTGCTACTTGTTAGCCCAATTGCTCCCTGAGCCGTGATGCATGATAACTTACCAGCTACATCCTCCACTTCAATGTTAACCCAGCCCTCATCTAGGCCGACAGGCAGAATGTCACTAGAGACCCATCCCATGCACTCAGCAGAGCCTTTGCCTGCAGCGATAACTCGGCCAACAATGCAGGATGTGCTCCAGAAGCTCTTACCCTCATACACAAAGCCGCCGCATAAATTAGCAAACGAGCCCAGTCGCTCCATGGCTTTGCTATCATTCTCGAGCAGCGTGGCCATGATGAAATGGTACAGCCCTTCGCCGGGAAGCATTAGTCCATAGATATATGATTTCGATAACCATCCAGAAGCATGGAGTGCTGCAGCAAGCCTTCGCCGCTGCGGCCGGGTCTTGTTCTTCTGGTCGCCAGAGCGATCCAACGCCCCAAAGTACAATGCTCGCTTAGATCCATTGGTTTCAGTGACCTTGGCAGCTTTGCCAGACTCACTTGCAGGAGCAGATGGCGTTGCAGAGTTGACGATTGACTGGCGAGCGTTATTCGCAATCAGTCCTTCGTACGTCTCAATGTTAGGCCAGCGTAGCTTTTTCGCAAAGTGTGTGAGTCCATCAACTTGCTGTTGTGGATAGCGGCCCTTAATAGTATAGCTGTGGCTAGTACTTGGCGTCTTGTCTTCATGATGATGACGGAAAGTAAACTTGCTAAACAGAGAGCCGAGCCAGCCTGTCGGTGGAGGAGGCGTAGCTGACCTCGATGTCTCGGAGGACGCACGAGGGGTTGTTTCCTTGACCTTTTCAATTTCGATATTGTCAAGCCAGCTTCGAGCGAGATGCAACGACCACTTGACCATGGGAGTGGCAGCCCTCTCAAAGTGAACAACATCAACGGGCCGAAAGGCTTCGACGCCATATTCTTCACCCTCGGTAATGGCATCTAGTCGGATGAGCAGTTCTGTAGCAACGAGGATCTGTAAGAGGAGCCAGTACTTCTCCTCAGCCCGCTCGCTAGCGCTAGTAGCATCGTGAATAGAAGAAGTATCCTCGAGGTCATCGTTATCCTCCCCTCCCCAGAGGATCTGGCCTAATCTGATCCTCCACTCAACATGGGTGAAGTCAAACCAGACATTGGCGGTGCCAAGACACTTGAGCAGGGCATTGATCTGGTTGGTCAGGCTATAGTGGTCGCGCTTATCGACAACAGAGTTGCATGGCCGCATAAAAGTATGAAAAAGGTCCTGGTAAGTCTGGATCGAAGTCTTCTTTCGAAGATCATTGACCCGATATAGCTCGGCATTTCGCTTGAGACGGTCCATAAGCTCTGTCTCGGGCAGGCGACGCAAGTAACCCAGGGATGAAAGCATCCGCTCACGTGCCTCTACAATGGCCTGGGCTTTCCTTCCAACGCTGTCAAAGCCGAATTGCTCCTCTTCCAGAGCATCGCCAACAGCCAGCTCGAGGGCTGCTGAGAAGCCCATAGTACCCTTCTCCAGACCCTGCATGCTCAACATGTTGGGTCTCTCCCGGCAGCGAATGAAGAAATGGGCCTTGCGGGAGTCGACAGCCTTCTCCCGGGCGGCGGCATCTTGATTGAGGTCCCGGGTTAGGTGAGGCCATGCGGTGATACCGCTCCATGCGCGGTCCTCGATTTGAACATGGTCAGTGAGATCGCGGATGTCCAATGCCTCGTCAAAGGGGAATGCGACGCTGGGATTGGGTGCGCCAGAGCAATGGCCCTCGCTGCGGGCAAAGTATTGAGGGGCTCCGGAAAAGAGCTTCTCGATTTCGGACTCGGTAAGAGTAGACATGATTCTATTCAGCTTCAAGAC
>JABFFF010000370.1:0-17361 GCA_013623665.1 Fusarium sublunatum | reverse complement strand
GAATGACTGCTGTGAATATGGTTGGTGAGTAGAGAGAGAAAGAAAAGAAGCAGAGCATGAGGATGAAGCCGGGGTTGTGTGATAAATGCGAGAAGGGGGACGGGGGTGTGCGAGAAGAGCGGAGAGGGGGTGGGCCTGAGGCACGCGAGGGTACGTACCCTTGAACACTTTCCAGGTTTGGCGAGCCCCTGCGGAACCATTGAGCGCCAAGGGGGGACGCTAAGGCAGGTACCATGCTCTTCCTTCCACTAGACGGGCACGGATACAGGGCATGAGCTGCCTGCCCTGTGCCACACAGCAGGTGCTCCTGGCCGTTCCTGCGTCGGCGCGTAGGGCGAAGGTTCTCCACATTTTGGCTGTTGGTCGGTGAAGGCTCGTGTCCAACGGTTAAAATCAAAGCTAATCCAGGGGCAATTGGAAACTCGGCGCGACAGCCTTGACAGCCATTGTATTTTTGGAGAACCGCTAATTTGCAGCGCTGTTGGCGGATATCCAGCTCTAGCTACCGGAATGGTGCAGTAGACAGGACCCCTGAGCTGGCCTTCTACTGCGCACCAGTCAGAGAGCCCGAGTTGGCTACTGTACGTGCCCTCGTGCAAGCGAGAAGGATGACACACACACACACACACATACACAGCCCGTCCAGAGTAATCCGTTGGACAATCCGGGCCAGACCGATCACGGTTAGCAGTTCATCTGCTAAGGCACAGCGGCCAGGGGCATTGATCCAATGAATTTCCACACAGATACGCCATCGCGTTGGCCCATGAGCATGATTTCCCCTGGTGACGGACTACTCATACCTACCAAATTACAGCACTACACTACCGTACTCCAGATGAATCTATCTCCCTTCTCCCAAGCATGTCTCGTCTCGTCTTTCCCGTCTTCCCGCCTCAGTCAGGTGCTTCGCTAATTATGCGGGCCTTGGTAATGGATGGATATCTGGGTCCTGCGGCTGTGAGAGAGATCGGGCCATGAGGCCGAAAAATCAAGGCCCAGCCCAAAAAATCGAGACCAAAGATCCCTAATTCAGGCAGGCCCTTGTCAGCATCGTCTGAAAGGGTAATTAAACTCGAGTGGGCGACGTTCTATCGATTGGCTACACGCGGGGGAAGCACACGTTGGCGATTCAACAACCCCTGCATGGTGCTGCATCCCCCGAATAGCATCCGTAAGGTCTATTTTTTTTCTTCCTTCCAACTCGCCTTCTGCCGACTCATGACCCATGCTCATTTCAGATTACCCAGCATTTCAGTTCCAGGGGCTTGATGCCGGTTTCCGGCCTGATCGCCGGCCCCGAGATGCGCGCTGAACATGACATGTTATTGGCGTCTACTCCGTATTATTGTGTAGGTAGGTTGAGATTGTTTGCAGTCGAGACCTTTGTTGGTGTATTTGCCCATTGTCTTTCCTGACTTGTGGCTCAACTGGCTCTTTCGCTGTCTTGTCTTGCATTCCTTCTTGGCAGTTCCAAGACCAACTTCTAGATTTGTTACCCTCATACGACTTGTCACTTCATGCCCGAGTTGTCTTACAGTCTCGAAGCAGAGAAACCAAACAACTCAATGCAACATCGCACAGCTAGACACTGTCCGAAACATCCGTCTCCATTGACATATGGGTTCCATGGAATATCCTTGACCATACAGGCACTTGACAGGTAACCTTGACTCTACCATGCCGTTGATGAAACGCTCGAACCAAACTCACAGGCTTCAATAGCCATGATGTGTTGTTTTCCCCCATAAAATGCATTGTATGTAAACATGGATGCATGCATGCTTGTGGCTCCGTTGACTGGATTATTGCCAAATGGGGCAGTCCCCGAAAGAATCAGCGGACGAGTTAAAGTTGGGCATAAGCTCGGAATAGCCTTGATTAGTACTGCTCTGATGTCGATCCTTGATGCTGGTTAACATCCATCTCAATGCCACTTTCCAAGTTTGTTTTGATCGGCGAATCATTTTTCTCAGAGGCTCAGCGCCTCGTGAATTGGATGTCACACAGCGATCATGCACATGATCTGCGTGTTTCTTCTTCCACTTATATCCTGTAAGACACTGAGGGAAGCTCCAGCTGCTCTCATAGGTCTTTTGTAACCGCTGTGGCCCTCGTAGGGCTGGCTGCTGAGATGCTTCGCTAACATGACATGGGCAAATCAAATGGACAAGCTTTACAATTCGCAATCGTACGTCCGCTATTACTACGTAGCAATTGCTGGTCCAAAGTGATCTGCGCCGTTAAAGTCAAAGGAGATTAACGAGTAGAAGCCGTGTGGGATGTCCGATCAACCCTTCTCCAACAGCAAATAGTTGAGTGACAGTAAAAGTGTAAAACGTACTTGCGTTCAACCCGTAATAACCGTACGATTTCTGTCTGCCGTTCTCGTATTGTTCGTAGATTTCAAAGGTAAGGCTGTTATAACCCACTATTTGATATATATCTGAAAGCCATACGAAATACAAGGCCTCGCTCCGGTCTCAATACCCAGCACCAACAGCAGCTGGATTATAGTAGGTAGTAATGCCTCATGGCCCATGCGTAGAATACATGATGGGTCACCTCATCTGTCTCCCCCTTGAACAAGGATCCCAACCCGCTCCGCTCCGCTTCCATACAGTAATGCCAAACCTTTGTTACCGCTGAGTCCTCCGCCAATGACACCTGTAGCTACGCCACATCTAATATGCGATACTTTCGAGTCTTGACGACAATTACGGTGAGTGGTATTTCGTATCAGATACTGCAGACCTTACCCGTCGACGGAGTAATTGGATCTTGACGCGCTCCGTTCAGGAGAGGCGAATCAGCGAGCGCTGCCACCCGAGGCGCATACATACAGTCAATCACTTCCTAGCATCCAACGACCATAAGGCAAATGAATCGATCAATTATTTACCAATCAAACCTTAATGCCAGTACCGTCACCCGTCAACGGCTGGCGAAACAACTTGGCCTTCTCAGCCGCCACAGCTGAAAGGTAGCGCTGAACGAGATTGTATGTAAAAGGATCTCGAACGGGGACTACCAATGCTTAGTTGCAATAGGCGTTGCGCCACTCGATGCTATTATTGTCAAATTGCACCCAACAGCCTGGAAGCTTTCACTGGCACGTTTACAGAAATCATTCCGACTGGTGAGACATTCTGGCCAAGAGATCCCTAGGCTGTCAAGGGCTGTGAGATCGCGATGCCGAGAACGCCTCTACACGATCGACGTTTTCATATCATTCGAGCTAGAGACGTTTGAAGATCCAAGGGGGAAACTTGGAAGAGACGAAATGAGCAAGTCACGCCATCGGCATGCTCAATGCTATTTCGGCAAGACAGCTGTCTTCTCGCCATGTTAGTGTCGGTCGCGAAATGTCTCAAGCATTTGGTATGGATTCGCATCGAGGTTACGAAGCTGACACACAAGGGAGATGAGCCCAAGAACAACACAATTGGGAATAAGAAAAACGGCTCCAATAGTTTCTAATTGTCAGTCTCAGCTGCAAAGGATTCTCCTATAATCTCATCAACTCCATTGACTCTAAGCAGCCAACGAGGTAAGGGGAAGGGGGTTTTCCAGCAACACCAACGTCTTATCACGGCACGCGATCAATAGCCTGGATAGTAGTGGGAGTGGCGGCGGCAGGTTTCAATAAGCCCCTATCCGAGAACTCAGGACTGTTTTCGACATGCTTTCGAACGTCGTCTCAATAACTGACAGCAGAAAGGGGTCCAGTTGCACTCTTCGAACCGCCTATATGATTATGGCTAGTCGCTGCGATTCAGTTTAGCCGGCAGCATCGGACCATCAAGGGGGCTGGCACGAATCGACAGCTGCTACGATACCTAGACAATTTAACAAGACACCAAATGTCGCAGAATGAGCGCTATGGCTGAACTACTGAGCGCCTATTCCGTTCTTGGGCTGGGACAGAAAGGATCCAAATCTCAAACGAGACAGTACCGAAAGCTTCTTTCTCATAACTCACGATATCGCAAAATCTAAGTTTTGTAGTCGACATAAACCTCCAGGGTCCTGACCTCGAGTTTCAATTAAGCTGGGATTGGTACCCTCGTTCCCACTTCAGATCCTACATCAAATGGAACAAGGTAACTCTTCAAGTCCCTCTCCGAAACTGGCCTGAGCTACTGAATGCCTCAACTGCCGAAATCATGTGCTTTTCTGGCTTTTCTGGCTGGCTTCCCCGGAGATGAGGAACAGGCCCCCATTTCCCCAAGCTTTCGTAGCTTCCGGATCTTCAGGAGTGGCTTAAGCCCACCAATAACGACTTCAACTCTTAATTGACAGAAACCTAAGCTCGAGCTAGGTCAAAGAGACTGGGCATTTGTAATCTTATATGCAATGCAATGCGATGCTACCCAAGCATGTGGTTTATGAGCCGGTTTTATGAAATTAAAATGAGTGCACTATTCTTAGAACATGGTGGTGTCTCATCTCTCTTATGAGCTCTCTTATTGATATCGAGTTGTGAATCTGATTGGTCACAGCCTATCAGCCTTGTGCCCCACCTCTCGCGTTTCTTTGAACTCTGTCTTCAGCCTCGTCCAGACGACCTCCCACCCTTGGCCTAGAATCATCAAAGATCCGAATATCGCAATGGCCTCTGACGATGAGCGCCCCGGCGATTCGCCCCGAAACAAACGTCGCAAGACACATGGCGATTCATCCCCCACTTACGCGCCCCAACGCGACGGCGAAACCGACGATGCCAGTCGCTCCCCCCAGGATGCTGCAACTCGACAACTTTCGATACGCGAGCATCGCGGGAATAGCAGTCCAACTCCCGGCGAAGATGGTGTAGGAAACAAATACTATGACTCGCAAAGTCGTCGCACATCGCGCTCAAGATCACGGTTGAGGTCGCGGTCTAGATCTACTACACGCTCCGACTCTCGGTTGCGCTCGCGCTCACCATCCCATTATACATCACGATCACGATCACCCCGCTCCTCGCGCTCACGCTCCCGGCCACAATCTTCTTCTACCCGCTCCCGAACAGACTCCCTCTCTCAGCGAGGTGCTCAACCAACCCCTCCCCGCGAACCTTTTAAGCCAAACTACCGCGCCCGACTTGTCCTTCATGGCCATTCCAAGCCCGTCTCTCAGGTCCGGATATCGCCCAATGGGCGCTTCATCGCATCGGCATCCGCAGATGCTACGGTCAAGATCTGGGATGCCACGACGGGTGAGCACATGGACACGCTGGTTGGGCACATGGCTGGAGTGAGCTGTCTTGCTTGGACGCCTGATAGCAACACCATTGCAAGCGGCTCAGATGACAAGGCCATCCGTCTTTGGGATCGTGTTACAGGGCGGCCAAAAACTACGACTCGAAAGACTGTGGCTGGTCAAGAGATGGCGCCTTTAAAGGGCCATCATAGCTATATTCACTGCCTAGCATTCTCACCAAAGGGCAATATCCTGGCCAGTGGTTCTTACGATGAGGCTGTCTTCTTGTGGGATGTACGCGCAGGCAGGCTGATGCGCAGTCTGCCTGCTCACAGTGATCCTGTTAGTGGAATTGACTTTTGTCGAGACGGAACGCTGGTCGTGAGTTGCTCGACAGATGGTTTGATGTATGTCCTCCTGAGTCTTTGGTCGAATTTCTTACTAACAATTGCACAGTCGTATATGGGATACATCAACAGGCCAATGCCTACGCACTCTCGTTCACGAAGACAATCCAGCAGTCACCAATGTTTGCTTCGCCCCCAACGGGCGCTTTGTCTTGGCTTTTAACCTAGACAACTGCATTCGCCTATGGGACTATGTTTCTGGCAGCGTCAAGAAGACATACCAAGGCCATATCAACGAAAAGTTTGCCGTGGGCGGCTGCTTTGGTGTTCTGGATGGAGCGCCTTTCGTCGCCTCTGCTAGTGAGGACGGCAGCATCGTCATGTGGGACGTTGTATCAAAAACGGTGTTGGCGCGGGTTGAAGGTCACACGGGCGTGTGCTTTTGGGTGGATGTTCATGGAGAGACGATGGTGAGCGGAGGACAGGATAATACAGTCAAGGTGTATCGACACATCAGAGATACCCCCAAAGTCAATGGCGAAGTTGACAAGGCAGTTAAAGAACCACAGGCCGAAGTGCCAACGCCACAGGAGGATGTTGTCATGGAGGAGGCGTAGATTAATACCATAGAAAAGCGAAGGCGTCTTGCAGTTTACCCAAATCCGAAGCCTATGAATGGGACAGTTAAATTTCTTTAATACTACCATTGAGATGTTCACCTTAACTACATATTCTTCAATCAAACGAGGGGGATATTTCCAAGGTAGCCCATACCACGGTAAATATTGATCTAATTCAAGAATAAGTGACGCACTCAGAGACTAAAACATAACATCCGTGGTTTCTGATATTCTTGATTTGTCCTAGTAGCATACATGTGTTCGCAATTGCGTAGATGCCTATCCATGAGTAAAGAGCAAACCCTTGTCTCCAGTGAAGGGTGATGATTTCCTCTTAAAGCAAACAAAACTCCAGAAGTAGTCCCCTGAATAGATTGATCTAGTTCCTTAAATGCAGACATGGTCTTATGTCCGCATTCTGGCAAACAAAGCGGAATCTCAATCCTCCAGGGGTTGTCTAGTGGAAGTTGATTTCGACATTGCGTGCGCCCACACGCTTGCCCTCGTAGTAAACGGTGAAATCTACGATTCCACCTTCGCAAGTCATCTCAACCTCCCACTCGAGGATGTGGTAGACCTTGCCCAAGGGATTAGTGTAAGTGGGCAACGATTCCAGGCTGATATTGCGAGTCCACCGGATCTCGCACAGGTGCTGCACGGATGAATCCATAGTCTTGGGAGGTGGGAGAGTTGAACAACAGAAGATGGCAGTGCTGATCGGGCCAATGTGTTCGGAGTAGATATCATAGTAGGACTTCCGAACCGGCTTCTTTTTCGTCATGTCGTCACCCTGTTGAAGGAAATCAGCGTTTTGTTCTGGCTTCCCTTCATCATGCTACTCGCCTCTTTCAGAAACCACTTCATCTGCTTGATGGCTAACCATTTTTGATATGGCTCTGACCATTCTCTATCACACATGCGGTG
This sequence comes from Fusarium sublunatum, assembly GCA_013623665.1. Classification (NCBI taxonomy): domain Eukaryota; kingdom Fungi; phylum Ascomycota; class Sordariomycetes; order Hypocreales; family Nectriaceae; genus Fusarium; species Fusarium sublunatum. The sequence continues at coordinate 10,286 of JABFFF010000370.1, read as the reverse complement.
CTTCTTCGGGTTAAAGGTTTCCTCGTACAAAATTCCATAGCTCTTCCGAGCAACCCTGGCGTAGACTTGCACACCAAGACTCGGTGAGAGGTTGTGGCCAGTAACGCCGTGAACAACAGCACCGCGGCAGATTGCCGTCCAGCTATGCATATTAGACAGAAGTCTTATCATGGATGGGCGCTACTTACGGTTTGTTTCCGCGAGATTGTAGAACTGTGAGGCCAAAGGTGTCTTGTAGTCTGTTGTAGAGGTAGGGGCTACGGCCGAATCCGCCGACGAGGATGATGTACTATGCAAGTTAAACGCCGCTCATATTCATACTTTGGGGTTCCAAGAATTGCTCACTTTCGCTGGTTGGCCATACTTTTCTTGAATGGCATGGATCTGATAGCCTACTAATGCCTCGATCTTGCTGACAATGGGAGTGAAGGCGGACAAAATGTCGCTTCTGAAGAAGTTGGTCAGCTCAGATTTGAGTCGGAAGAGCCAAAGAAGCTTACGAGTTGAGATCCAGCGTCTTTCGTCGTTTCAGCTTTCGGTTGGAGCTCCCACCGCAACCATCAGGGAGGTCAACCAGCCATGTTCTTTGCTGGTTCGCGAACTGTGGCTTGATACCATGCTCCCATCCATCGTTGAGAAACTTCTTCTTTTCTGCCTTGCTTACGTTGTCCCATGACCCTTGAGGAAGCTTTCCTTTGATGAGTTCAATGAACTTTTCATCTAGGAATACACCTCCGCAGAGGCCACCTATTAATGCTTAGTTACTTGTGTAGTGCGTCTCGCGCTCTGTGGAACTCACCATCACCCTTGACACACTCTTTGACAAGGAAGGGCTCCGTGGAATCAATCACGTAGCTGATTAGATCCTGTGGCTATTAGCAGAGCATGGAACGACAGGCTGAGATGTCCTTACCACTGTTCCACCTCCGGCATCGCAGACTACTAAAGTATCACCTGGCTAGTGTATGGTCAGCATGGGTCTCTGAGGAGTAGTTTGCGCATACCTTCATGGTTGACCTCTTGGAAAGATCCTTGATAGTAGCCAAGGCTGCCGCCTCTGGCTCGGAGATGAAGTCCAGGACGGTATCGCCGCAGGATCGAGCATCGAGAATACCGGCGCGTTCGGCAGCTTGGGTCATGCGCTGCCGGATGTACGGAGGCCAGATCGCAGGCAAAGTAATTATGACATGGAACTTGGACTTTTGCAGCAACTCGGCCCCAACGGCGCGACGAATGGATTCAATAGAATGATTCCAGATCTTGCGTAGAAAGCATGCAATCACCTCGACTGGATCCTTCTTGGCCTGTTTCAAGAGCATCCGAGCTTCATAAAGCTGGGAGGAGATGGCGATGTCGGCAGGGATATGAACATCGTCAAGCAGCAAGAGCTTGAACCACTTGAGAGCATTCTTGTCGGCTGGGACAGAATAGCCCCAGGTAGTGTCTTTGTCCTTGCTGTAGAGCAACTGGGTCGGTGCTTTTTCAACATCTGAGCAGTGGTTAAGCTCAGAATCCCAGCTCGTGACGAGTTCGATCTCATCAGGCTCTCGCGAATATGCCCAGGCAATACCAGAATACCTAGGGAGTTTGCTAGTCAGTGGTCGAATTCGTTCTCTTGAGCGCAGATGTTGATGAGGGGAGAACCCACGTCGTGCCAAAATCTATGCCGATGATGATGAAATCATCAATGGGCTTATTGGCCGTCATTTCCACCTGTTCCAAGGCCCCAGAAAACTGGAGTAGGTTTTGATACTGGAGAGTGCCCGGACCTTTCAGGTGAGAGGCGGTTGTTTTGCTGTGTGTTGAAGAAGTAAGAGTTGAGCCAGATGGACTGCTCAACTCAAGGATGGAGAAGAATGAACACCAAGAGAAGACACACAAGCGGGCTGCCGAGTGTTTGCTTGGCAGTGTGAAGTGAATCACTCACTCTTCTCATCGCTGCCCTGACAGTGCCAACCAGAGGCATCAATCACCTCAAGCAGGCACCCGCCACCCAAACGCATTAGCTCAGCTGATTTTGTTTGTTGTTTTAGGCAGAAGACATTGTTTTATTCTCTCCTCTTTCTCCTCCTCCACTCCCTTTGGCTCCTCCATCTTCACTCTGCGTACATTTGTCTCTGCGCTTGCATCCAGGGCACTCTTGTCTGCGTCTCCTTCAACTTGATACATACACAATACTGTGTATCATTCTTTGTCCTTTTACCAACAGGCTCCAGCTGCGGTGGTAATATCACCTTTCGCTTCTGGTCTTGCTAGACATGAATCTCTTTGCCCAGAACAAATACCAGAGATCTGCTCCTGGCGCACATAGCGAAAAGTCTGCTGCTCCTGAGGGCAAGGCTCACATACTTACCGCCATCGACCAAGGAACTCGTCGCATCAAACGAGCTACGGAAATGAGCAGTCCTCCAGACTCTTCCGTGGTTCTAATCCCATCTCTAGAGAAACCAGATAATGCCAACCAGCAATCCAGCACCCAGCCCTGCAGTTCACTTGACAACTGGACTGTGGAAGAGATGATGCGAGTACAGGAATCGAACCAAAGTGCCTTTCTAGACGATTTTCGCGCTACTGCTTCCCAGGAGAGATCCAGTCTTTTGAACGACCTGCGCAATGTCTCGACTCAGCAAGTTTCCAGTTTCACTCAAGTCGTACAAAGCAGCATGGATCAAGTTGTCAACTATATGAAAGGCTTGGCCTCGCAACCTGCTCAGCGGTCTGCTTCTGCACAGATTGCGGAGCTCATTGCCGATCTAGAAAAACAGGAGCAGCTCAATGACGAACTCGTCAAGAAATACAACTCTCTGGTTGATAAGTACCTAGGGCAAAAGGAGGATCTACAGAGTGTAAGCGCAAAACTTAATGATGCCCTTCGTGAAAGGGACCAGCAGCGGCAACTGCTCGAGGGCGGTACTCTAGCAAACTCTACCAAATCATCCGATGATGCTATCCTGAGCAAGTGGTGTGAGCTCAACTACAACATCCGCTGCCTGGCTCATATGTTGGCATACGACTCGTCCGCGCAGCTCGACCATGACGTGGTGACGCGACTACGATTCCTCACGGCTTTATATCGCAAACTCCTCAAGGATGAAGATTTCTTCCCGTTTCTCATGAAAGGTTATCTATGGATCCTTGTTCAGGAAAACGTATTTGATGCTGAACAACCTGTCTGGGGCGGGCCTGGAGCGGTTAGCTTCAAACTTACACGAGATAGCATCATCAGTCAGTACCTCTATAAATCTTTTCTAATAGCCCATCGCTAACCCTTGTAGCTCGTGTCGGAGAGAAAGACGATGTCACAGACCAAGAATCTTGCCTCGCTCATGTTGCACGATGGCTCGCCCAAGGCTCAGCTATTATTGACGAGCTTTGGGAAAAAGACAACAGGGTTATCAAGAGCCTCGTAAACGTCGAAACAAAGCGCCTGCGACCATTCTTCTCGGCGCAGCAAACCACACAGGACAGGGTCGACAAGAAGGTCTGGGACCAGCTACAAACCATTGTCGAGTCTGCTGTTGAACTCGACAAGATGATGATGTGCTCCAAGGCAATCTTCCAGATTCATTGGAAAGACCAGTCCCAGATACCAATGGGTTTGAATCGATACAACAAGAACGTCATGGCTGTTGATGCCTGCGAGAAGGATCCGTCCTCAAACAGTCGAGTTCGGTTCTATACGTCACCCATCCTCTACAAGATCGGCACAGCCGATGGCCAGAAGTATGACAGTCGAATGGTCCTAGCCCAAGCTTCTGTAGTCTGCGACTAGCTCAGTCTCTTTTCCTACCCAAGGCATGGGAGATAAGACACGTTGCTTGCACAGCCAAATGTGGGTGAGGGCCAGCAACCAAGGAGGGAGAAAAGTCAAGGTGTGACATATGTAACGTGGACTTTTGTGTATATAGCTTGTTTCTGTGGCGGTATTTGGGGAAATTGCTGGTATCACAATGCCAATCTCTACTCGGATTTGCGTAGACATGCGTCGATAAGGAGCTGTGGTTATGAAGATATAAAATTTGTTAGCACATACCAGTCTTTCGTTCCCGTGACATGAAGCAATTCGAACACTAGATGCGCCATTACTCTCACTGGTAGCTTTGGTATAGCAGTTGTGAATAATTTAGTCTCTCGAAATTACAGTCACTATACATAGAAAACAAAAGTGTAGAACCACACTTCAGGGTATCGTGAGCTCATTATGGGCGGGATGGTCAAGAGCATATCTCTCGCTGGCTGACCAGTTGAACAAGAGGATAATTTAAGAAAGTTAGCAGTAATATAAACAAGTTACATATTAAACCATACATGATGTTCCTCCTTCTTTTGATGACCAGTACTAACAACTCCCCCATATCCTATCAATCCATGTATGCATATATATATCACACTTCCAGACCCCGATTAGGTATTATCCCGAATCCTCAAACTCCAAATCCAAGAAAAATGCTATCTGTACAAAGGAACTAAGTCGTCAAGTCGATAATTAGTGGCCTAAAACCCGAGACCAAACTTGAGGGCCGCAGCCAAGCCACCGTGTCGTGGTTGCTCATAGTTGACTGGTGAGTCCTCGGTGGGAGAGCCACATGAGAGGTCATACCAGTGGCCTTCAACGGTAGAGTCGAGCTCAAGGACGTTCTCGCTGACAGTCTTGCCGTAGAGGGTGCAGCGGGGAGCACCATCGTCATCGTTGTAGAAGCGGTACGCCTGACAACCATAGGAGAATCGTGTGTTGTTCTAAAGAGTATGTTAGATCTTGCTGTTAAGTGAAAGAAAAGTCAACTTACCTCACAGAATTGATAGCATCCCTTGAGAGTGATAGCCTCGCCGCGACGCTGCTCAGTGTACTCGGCCAGGAAGTTCTCTTCGCTAGCTTCACCCTTGACACCGCAGTAAGCAGTGTCCTTGTTGGTATCCCCATCCTGGGCCGTGTGCTCGTAGACAGTCTCTGTGGGTTCAGCTCTCTCGTCTGCTGATACATCAACTCGGATGTCAGCCGTCGAGACGGGAATCAGAGCGACATCAATGACTAGTCGTTTCGCAAATGGAGCACCAGCTGGAGTGGTAGTAGGCTGGAAAGGCGTCACTGTGAGAATAGTCGTGGGAGCCTGAGAGGTGGTCTCAATGGAAGTGGTTTCCGTGCCAGAAGTTGTCTGAGCGGAAGACACGGTGGTAGTATCGTCCTCAAGGTCGGAAGTTGTCTGTGTAGTCGAAGCAATCGGGGTACCGGTAGTGGTCTCAGCAGAAGGCGTCTCAGCTTCGGAGCTGGTGGCAGTGGTTGAAACAGAGACGGCATCATCCTGAGTTGAAGAAGTGGGGATCACAGGAGGAATGGTCGAGTTGGTAGGGATAGAAGTGGTGGAAAACTCAGAAGACTCGCTGGTGAAGACGGGTGGCAGGTAGACAGGCGGCGTGTAGATAGGGTTGCTAGCTGAAGTGGTCTCGACTGGAGTGGCAGCATCACTTGAGACAGAGCTGATGGGGGTCGGAATAACAGGAGCCACAGTTGAAGAGTTGCTGGGAACCTCAGGAACCGGGTACACGGGCTTGGTATAGACTGGTGGGGTGTAGACTGGGTAATCGGTGGCCGAAGAGGCTGAGGACTCGATAGTTGAAGAGTTGCCGGGAATCACGGGCTCAGGGTAAACCGGTTTGGTGTAGACTGGAGGCGTGTAGATGGGAGTCTCAACGGGCTTCGTGTAGACAGGAGGAGCAATAGTGGACGAGTTTCCAGGGATAACAGGCCCAGGATAGGCTGGCTTGGTATAGACGGGGGGCGTGTGAACCGGAGTATCAACCGGCTTAGTGTTCACGGGAGGTTCAATAACTGAGGTGTTTCCGGGTAGGACAGGCTTAGTATAGACGGGAGGTGTGTAAATGGGCGCCTCAGTAGGCTTGGTGTAAACAGGGGGGCTGTTAACAGAAGAGTTTCCAGGAAGCGCAGGCTCGGGATAAGTAGGCTTTGTGTAAACAGGAGGCGTGTAGACAGGGCTGTCAACAGGCTTGGTGTTCAGGGGAGGGTTGACAGCAGAGGAGTTACCAGGAAGCACAGGCTTGGTGTAAACAGGAGCCGAGTAGACGGGAGGAGTGTAGATGGGTGTGTCGACGGGCTTCGTGTACACAGGTGGGCTAACGACCGAGGAGTTGCCAGGAAGGACGGGCTTTGTGTAGACAGGAGGTGAGTAAATAGGTCCATCCGCGGATTTGGTGTACACAGGGGGGCTTATAGTCGAGGAGTTACCGGAAAGCACAGGCTTAGTGTTAACGGGAGGGCTGTAAATGGGAGTGTCGACAGGCTTGGTATACACGGGAGGGTTTATGATTGACGAATTACTGGGAAGCACAGGCTTTGTGTAGACAGGAGGCGAGTAAACAGGTCCATCAGCGGACTTGGTGTAACTAGGCGCCACGATGCTGGAGTTGTAGCCAGAAGGGTTCGCATAGACAGGAGGCGAGTAGACGGGCTTGGTGTACACAGGGCCAGTTCCATTACCAGAGCTAGGGTCAGGGTAGACAGGCTTCGTGTACACAGGTGGGAGGTAACCAGATCGTGTAGCAGTAGAGTTACCATGAGTAGGGCCCTCGTACACTGGCTTGGTGTAAACAGGAGGAGAGACGTAACCACCAGGGGTGCTGTAAACTGCGCTCTGTCCAGGAGTCTGATAGTCGGTTTTGGAGGCGTGCTTGTCAATAGGCGTAGAGAACGAGTATCCAATGGTAGAGTTCATGTAAGGGTGGTCATCAGTATGGTGAGTCTCGCTAGGATCATAGACAGTCTTGGTCTGGTGAGGAGTGACATAGGTTGAGTTGATAGGATAAGGAGAACCGGTGTTGTGCTCTTCGTATGGCAGAGTAGAGGCGTGCTTGTTGGGAGGCAGGAAGACAGTGTTGCTGATCGTCAGAGTCTTGGTGCAGTCGGGGCAGATCTCGGTGGTGTAGTAGGAGCCATTGGTGGAAGCGGTAACGGTGACAGTGACGTCGAGAGTCTTTGTTGAGACAAAAACATAGTCGGTCGGGCATTGGATGCTTGGCTCAAGAGTCTTTGAGGTAGCAGTAGAAGTGGTCGAGTTCTTGGGAGGGATGTAGCTGTTGATAGGAGTATGGCTGGGCTGGCTGTATACATTCTTGGGAGTAGAGTCAGATCGAGCAACGACTCGATGTTCTCGCCGATTCTATGGAAATTGTTAGAAAACTTATATCTGCAGTTATAGAGAGCACACACGTTGCTAAACCATGAGCCACGGGGAGCAGCTTCAACTACCGCGCCCAAAAGGCTAACGGCGCCGACAACTGTAGGCAGAAGCATGTTGCAGACTGAAACTCGATAAGAGCCGGAGAGACGAGGAAGAGCAGCCGAGAACGAATGAGGCTATTTGTGAGGGTGAGAGTGAGAGAAGAGATGCTGAGTCTGGTGGTGAGATATTCGTTTCTGGGACGCATCCCACGGTCCTTTTTAAGTACGACTTCATCTTGTCCAAGGGCAGATTTTCTGTCTTCTGAAGGAGTAGATCGTTAGTCAAAAAAGGGACGGAATATTGAAGATTACAGGATGAATATTGAAAAAAGATTGATTGGGAAAAAGGGTGGTATATTGAAAGAGGGATGGTTTGCAGGTGGAGGGGAGGATAGCAGAAGGGCGGTCTCTTGGTCGCGGGGTCGTTTATTGGTTCAAGGGAGTCGACAGTAAAGAACCAAGCAAAAGACACTATTTCTCAATCACACAATAGGAACAAAGGGCGGCAGAAGCAATTAAAGTATCGACAAGACGAGGGAACCAAAGACATTTTGTGGATTTCATATCGCCGATCAAGTCTCTAGTTGATCATCAATCGACAGGAACAAGTCCATTGTTGGACAAATCAAAAACGAGACGACGAGACACACAAGAGGGAAAGGTTGTTGTTGAATATGTCTTTGATTCAATGATAAAGGGCGATTCATCTCGCACACTCGGCTCCTTCAAGTGGCACAACCTGCTGCGCCAGTAATCAGTCGTAAACTAAGTCATCCCTAAAGTAAAGTGAGCCTCAAGTGAGATACCGTAACGTAACAAGGAGTGTGCGCTATTCGCCTCAGCCTTAAAGTAAAGTACAAGTCTGCCCTTGACAGCCAAAACACACCGGCGTGGTTGGTTGGTCGGTCGGTCTGTTGGGTATAGTATGTGCATGTATGTGATGTGTGCGTGTGTGTGTGTGTGCGTGTGTGTGTGTGTGTGTGTTTCTTCCTGTCGGATAATCATGTCATATGTACAGGAATGGGTATCAAGAGGGCCACGCAATCGCCGTCGTGCCCTTTGTAAAAAGCTAACAAGAAAACGACAAAAAATAACCATATGCTTATGCCTTGCCGCAAAAATCATCAACAATCCGTCCTTCGTGGCGCAATCGTGTAGTGTCGAATGTCGTCCCGTCCCGTCCCAGCTCAGCTCATCTCGGCTCAGCTCGGCTTGGGCTAGCTCTGCTATGTGCCGTAGCCGATCTTGAGCTACAGAATCTCCTCCCACTGGCCCGACTGGTTCTGTCTCTCGGTCCGCCGATCAATCCTCCCAGATGGTCTCCAGATCGAGATCCCCTCTCCGCTCAGCACCGCAAACACTCCAACGCTTGCGCTTGTCCCTGGAGCCAAAGCCCATCGTGCGCCCTCGCATCTGCCCGTCTTTCCCTTTCAGGTCAGACGAGTCATTCCCCTCAACGGCATCTGCAGCGGCCTTGAGCTGGGCAATTCTTTCAGCTTCCAGCGCCGCCTCCTCTGCATCAGGCGTGTCAGGAATTGTTTCCAAGCTGGAGATGCTGGGACTTCGGGATCTAGTCGATGTTGGCGTAGAAGGGACCGAAGAGTATGCGGTTCCATAGCTTCCTGAAAGAGCATCGTAGCTTCGGTACGAGGACGCAGACGAGATCGAAGAGGCGGGGGTTGGAGGAAAGGTTCCAAAAGAGCCGGCGCTTGAAGATGTCATAGCCCGCAGAGGGGAAGATGGTCGTCGAAGTCGGGCGGGGGTGCTTGTGGAAACACCCATAATGGGAGAGCTGCTGCGGCTTTCACTGTGCCTCCGTTCAGGCTCAAGAACTGAGGTTCGGATAGGAGAAATGGGTGGGAAAGCCTCATCAGCGGGCTTTCGAGGGATTCGTACTCGACTGGGAGATCCAGAAGGGCTGCCGGGACGGTGATGTTGGGGCGAAAATAGAATATGGCCTGAGCCATTGACGCCGGGCATGGATTGAGTACGGGACATTGGAGGTGCGAGGCTCGTAGTAGAGCGAGACCTAGTATGGGCGCCCGATAGCGGAGAAGTCGTGCGCGGTCGATACGGGATGAAGGCTGAGGCAGACCACGATGGTGAAGCGGGCGAGGTCGGACTGGGGTCGGTGCTTCGTCTCAGGTTGGGCGGCTTCCTGGGGAGGTCGATGCTGAGAGTAGGGATGGAGTTTGGGTTCTGAATGCGCAGCGAGGGGCCAGCTGGAGAGGCAGAGCGAGAGGCAGAGGGCGATGCTGGGACTTGAGCGGCAGCTGGAGCTGGAGCTGGAGTAGGAGTAGGCCGAAACTCCTCCATGCGCTCCGTCTCAGGAACAGGCTCCATGTCGAGATTGGTAATCGGGAAGCGGCACAGGTAGAAGCTGGTTGGAGCCAACCAGTGTCGTCAGGGCATTAACGGTGGCATATGCCGGCCGAAGCTTGATCGAGTCTTGGCCCGACGTGCAGAGGTTTTGGCGCCGTGGGGTTATTCGTCGGGGTAGCAATGATCGTCAGCGGCGGTCCTGTGAAGCTCTGTGGGCGGCTGCGAGTTGGTTCTGCTTTGGCTCGTTACAGAAGGCGGCGCAGCGCTCAGATGAACTCGAAAGAGAAAAAAAAAAAGACGAGACACTTGTAAATCGTCCAAGGTATGAGCTCGATTTGGCGTTGTATGAAGGCGGGGGTGGAGTCGGTAAAGTTTGAAGAGTTTGTTTGTGGTGAACGAGGTTGGAGGTGATTGATGGTCCTCGAGATGCAGGTGTAGCTGGGAGCTGTAGCTATAGTGGAGAGGAGAGCCAGTGCGGTGGATGCGCCAGAAAGGAGGAGAGAGAGAGGAGATCCTTTGGAGTAGAGGAGGAGGAGAAGAAGAAGAGATGGGAGAGAAGAACGATGTAAAGATGGAGAGAGGAAATAAAGAAGAGGAAGATCAAAGTTGTTTGAGGCGAGTCAAAGAGACCAGTAAAGGGAGAGTGAGAGTGACAAGTGACACTGGGCGCGTGGACGGTCAGGGTGGTGATGGGCCGCTGAGGTACCTCCGCTAGTGGAGAGGAGGGGAC